>JAQHUG010000518.1:227593-247057 GCA_028555095.1 Dicrostonyx torquatus | reverse complement strand
TCGTGGATGAAGTACAACATGTGGTATCATGGATGAAGTACAACAGCCCCAAGTGATCAAGGACCGAAACCTCTGAAATAAATACACCTTTCTTTCCTTAGTTTATTGCATACATGTGTCATAGCAACAAGAAGATGACAAATGCATCCAGGTAGTTAATAGAATGTGGGTTTTTATTTCTTAAAGGGATGTTTATTAACAATGAAATAGAGGTACTGAAATTTTAATAGCAGTTTAAGAATAAACAATGTATTCAGCATGAGAAGGGCATAAACGTCTCATGGCTCAGACTTTTAGTACTTATGAACTGTGACAGGAACTCAGGTAAAGCTGAAGCTCATTGACAATTACTAACCAAAGGCATTTGGCCTGGGAATACGCCACAGTTCCTTAATCACGGTACTTTTTATAAAGTCCTATAACCTGTATTCCTCTCAGCCACTATAAAAGCTTCACTGGGCTTTTGCAGATATTTCCAGAATGTGTGTGAGGTCAGGACTTTTTACAAAGACCAGTGTCTTGGTGATGAGGGTCCTGTGCTGACTTAATGACCAGGGTTCTTCCACAGAAACTGTTGATGGGAACAGTGCCTGATGTGGGCACATAGGACGCCTTTTCATCTGCAGCAAGTGATGTCACTGTGGTTACAGAAGCATACGAGCAGGTCCCACACGGTATGGAAAGCAGTGGATAACGCCGTAGTTCAGCGCTGTTTTAGCTAATGTGATACTCACGGGAAATGGATCTACACCACTCGGCATTTGGGATCCCTTCACATCATGCATTTCAGGAGTAAAACAAACTTGGTTCCCTTCTCACACTGCCGCCACATGAGACGATGCCTGTCTGTCTGGCTAGCTGTGGTTGAGTTCTGGTTCTTACCTTCTGGAAAGCAGGGTCCTCTCACAGGCTGATTATGCTGCTCTGGAGTTAGGTGAAGGTTGCCTGAGGTGTGCTTTCATTATGCAAGGAGGTTACAGAGTGCCCTGCTGTCTCAGACATCATTATACATTTAAATGGCGAAGTACAGGCCACCAGCACAGTAGGTTCTGTTTCCCATCTTAGGTGTAAGGAGAAAACTCAAGTTTAAACATAAATGAATTAGTTTCATTAAGGCAGACTCTCTAAGGGCCCCTGAGAACAATGGGATCGAAGGCACTACTTACTACCACTTGCCGTCCAAAATGTTAAACACAGCCCAAATCCTCAGCAAGTGAGCAAGCTTACTTCTGGGTAAAAATTCAAATTTGACTACACATTCTTGATGCTGGTGTACATTTTCCAAATGAATACTTCACCTTGAGGGTGGGGCCGTGAATGTCTGAAATGTTTTAGAACATTTTTATGGGGGAAATTATTTGGTCATTTGTACACATATACACCTATCCTTCCTAACCTTGGAGCAAAATAGACATGACCATAGCTCTGGAGAAATAAGTGAAAAGATTATTGTTCTTGTCCAATCTAGACTGTGCAAATTAGACATTCTTGTCTCTATTAGACACCACTTTGAACACCTTGATTTCCGAGGGTGTCATGGATGCCCTCTAGGGAATGCAGAGCTTACTGTAGCCTACAGAGAGGATTGCATGGCTCATTTACTACTGTGTTGGGTTGCCCTGTGATCTCTACCAGTCTCTTAGCTATGGGATGAAATCTGAAACTCCTGTCAACTCTTGTAAGAGCTGTTAGATCTTTGATACTCGCCCACTAACCCAGGTGAAAATCTGCAGAAATCTACATTGGAATCACTCGTTCATACACACCACATCAAACGTAATTTTTCAAGGCCATTTCTTACAGTAAAATATACACACAGCTAGTGTGTTTGAGTAATCAGACAAAACTCAACAGCATTCTTTCGCTCTTAAAAAACAAAGTCCTATCTACCAAGGTATGCAGAGCCCAGTCAAGAGTTCTCCGCCAGTTTTCAAGTGGAATTGCATTCAGTTCATAAAGTTTAATTGTATAATTGAAGAACAAGCTAAAGCGAGTCAAGAATCCAGGCTGAAGCATGGCTCTAGAAGCGCTGACATTCTCTGTCCCATCACACCAAGCCAACGGGTTGAAAATACTGTTGGACCTGCACAACAGAGCAGCAACCAAAGTATCATTTTGCTTAAAATCCTCAAAAGAGAAGAACAAAAAATGAAAATGTACTGAAAGGGCCCTTGAACATACGGCATAAGTTTGAGGCTTTCTGGAACTTGTTGCTTTAAAAAATTATCACTACTCTTTTAAAAATCTAAAACAATGTTATTCTTCCAAACTAAATTGTAAACACTTGTAGATAACTATAGATACCAGCTGGTAAGGAAACAAAATCTGAGATAGCATGGTTGTGTCAGTTAGGATACCCGGGCTTGAGTATCAGCGTGAAAAGGAAGGATGAAAGAGAGGGCAATAAATTCCCATGGAAGCTAACTGAACATGCAGAGAACGCACATTTTATAAACCATTATGGAAGATGCATATCTGGTATCACATCCAGTGGAAGTTAACGAAGGGAGCAACTGAATTTCAAGGGCATCTCTTGAGCCCAGAAATTAAATTATCATTCATAAGAAAAATTCCAGGAAGAGTGCCAAAGAACATGGATTTGGAAACCTAATATTTATTTTAACTTAGATTATCCTGATGTAGTATCTTTCCAAGGACATGGCTGTGTACAGAGAAAATACATAACATCCTACCACTGTGACGGCCATAAAACTTAAGATATGAGTGATTGCAAACACAGCTAATGACTTCATGAGTGTTGTGGCTAATGTAAAATGCTGGGACAAATGCTGGCTTTTTTTCTTTACAGCGCATTCTTGCTGTATAACGTTCAGTGTAAAGTGAATCTGCCTTGGGCAAGAGGTCTTTTTCCCTTGAGCCCCTGTGACTGGTCACGGAAATAGAGTTAATTCTTGGGTGAGACATTCTTTTATTGATCTGGAGCCTACCTTGTATTCTCAACAGTGGTTTCCAGGAAGTGTTCATGGTCAACAAGTCAAGATGGAACCTATTGTTCATCTAGGTACAATCCCCCTACCATAGGGCAGATGAATTAAAAGCTGTACATCTTTAGTTATGCTAAGTAAATCACTCAGCAATACTTGCCAAAGCACAGAAAGGACCAATCCCAGTGAGTATAGGGACCAGCCTTTCTGTTGTTGGAGGGACACTAAATACCTTTGTAGTGTAAATCACAGTTCTCTTGGGATTGAATTAAGGGCACTTTATTGAAACACCATGATTTAGAGAATGTTCCAGTACTTAAAATAAAAAAAGGAGTCCCCTGGTTTACTTCTAAAATTAAATCTGTTTTTGATGATGAACACATCTATGCAAGTCAATCTAAGAAGGAAAAAAAGAGTTTCTCACTGGAGAGGTGCCGGGTTAAACCCAGATTACATACAGCATGGGAAGGGAAGATAGAGCTTACAGTTGGAGAGCAGGATAAGGTCAGTGGCTACAACATCACTAAGAGCTGGTGCCAGTACAAAGGCGCACGGGGTTGGGGATATTGGTTAAATAGGCCTAGCAGGATTTTCAGCGGAATGATCAGACATTTACACTGTGGAGAATAGCACAGTTTTAAATTCACACCGGCTTTCATAGTGAGAGCTTCTTCAGTTTGTCTCATTTCACACCAGTCTCATTGGTCTCGGACGCACAGATGGTGAACCTCCCTCTGTGCTCCCTGGCCTTGATGTCTACTGCCCACCCGCACCTCACTGTCAGCCGTAATTAGTCTGTGCTTTTTTCTGTCCTAATGATTCTTCTGAGGCCTTGCAGCGGTGGAGGCTCCCTTTCATCGCAAGTGTTTGTTCTTGCTGTGTAGCAGACGTCACTTCTGGCTGTGTCCAGTTGGCATCCTTTGCTCTCCTTTGTGCAGATTTGTTTCCTCACATGTTAGATTATACGGAAATATGATGTGCTAATGAGATAAAGTTATCCTTTAAAAATGGTTTCCAGCAGTCTTATTAGGACATTACACCCTGACATCAGATTTTTTTTTATTTCTTTTCTGACCAAAACACATATTCCCTCTGAGTAAAGTCCTTCAGAATTCTTTCCATTTTTTACATAAACATATAGATAAATGGTCACATAATCCAAATACAAAAACAGGACAAGAAGGAGCGCAGTAAAGTGTCTCCTTCCTATTTTTAATTTCTAACAATGCAGACTCTGTCTTTCTTCCCATCAGTTGTCTCATCATCTCTTCTGATGTATTTCATGCATATGAAAGTTATCATCTATAGAAGGCAGGAACATAGGCAGCAGGAGAGACACCAGAGTTTTTAAACACACAGGTCTTTTCTTTCAGTAGAAGAAATTGATACCTGCTTTTCATCCAAAGGGCTGGGAAAGGATATGTTAAAACCTGCTAATCTGTATTACTCTGTAAAGGCAGCCTTCACTGAATCCTCCAGATTCACCAAATCCCCAGAATCCTGAGCATTGTTTTTCAGTCAGTTGAAGGCACTCTAGTGGAAAAGGTCATAGGTGCCCTCCTAAAAAGATGCCCTTTGCAAAGGAATTTTGATGTAACCATGCCTTAAGCTTTGCTGTGATGACTATTTTCTAGAGTTGAACTGTGTTTAAAGGTGTGAAATTTAAACTGCTTGGCATCAGAATGCAGAAGCTAACTAAGTTGAGCTGGATGGAGTTTCATTCTTACCTCACTCAGATCATTCCCCTCCCACCTGTGTAGCTTCCAAGGCTCCCCACAGCCATCAGCATTCCCTGTTCCCTTCCCATGTTTTGTGTAAACAGACCACTATGTTTACTATTGAGTTACAGTACTTTTTTAACTGAGCCATGTGTCCTGAGGCTCCTTCCCTGGTGAGATATAAAGAGATATTCTTCTCCCTTCATTTGTTTTTATTAATTCTATGAGAATGTCAGACAATGTATTTTGACCATATCTATTCTAGCTTCTCTCCCTCTTTCCTATCCTACCTTCTCCTTCTTTTCCTCCCTTGTGTCCCTTTCTTTTGTTAACCCATTGTCTCCAATTTGTGATGATGACAAACTTCTACTACTAGGTATGGGGACATCCAATGGAGTCCACTTATTAAGTGGTACACCCTTATCACAAATGGACTCTCTTTCCTCAAGAATCCATTGCATTTCCACAGCTCCTCAGGTACAGGTATGGGTTCAGAAGTTCCTTCCCATTCCATGCCAGAATGTTCACCAGCTTGATCTTGTCTTGTGTAAGCAACCACAGCTTCTGTGAGCTCCTGGTACACTGGTCTCATACTCCCCAGAAGACACTGTTGCATCGTGGTCCTCCCTGATCTGGCTCTTACAATTGTCTTCCCCCCTTTGTGTGACAGTCTCTGCATTTTGTAGAGGAAGTGTGATATGGATGTCCCTTTTGTGGCGGAGCACTCTGATGACAATTATTTTCCATACTTTTTCCAGTTGTGAGTTTATACACTAATCACTATCCACTTCATAAAGACATTCTCTGATGAGATCTGAGAGTTGCACTAATCGATGGGTAGAGAGATATGAGTTTAGAAGGTAATTTGATACTATGTCCTTTTAGCCAGAATAATAACAAGTAGACTGCTGGGACCTGTGAGAAACCCAGCCATGGGCTCTTGGCTAGATTTATAGTACCAGACATGTCTATTGCTATGGAATACACCTTATGGGTAATCAGAAAACAGTTGGTTACCTAATAACTCTCATGCCACCGTTGCCCCAATGTTCATATCTGTTGGGGCAAAATTATCTCAGGGCCTGGACCTCGAGGCCAGTAGGACAGAGAAAAGCCTGGCTTGAGTTTGAAGTATAGTCTCAAAGCTACCAAGTAAGGATGAGACAGCAAAATCTAGGTAGATGTCCCTCCAGCCAGAGGGACGGCTTGGCTGTCTCTCATTAACTGGAGGTACCCCACATCACACGATGTCACTTAACCTATGTAAGCTGATGCTCACAGTAATAAACTGAGTGCCTGCTTTGACTGGACTCCATATTGTGTCTGATTCTCCTGTGTTGTGGGGCTTCAGAGTGGGCATATCTCTCTGAAAAAGTGCACTCACCTTTTCCTGGCAAATAAGGCTAAGGAGGCCTGGCACATATCTTGCCATGCTGGTTATTATAGTCATAGAGTTCACCCTTCTCCCTTTTTTAAGTATGACCAGTGCTCCGTGTTATGACTATGCTTTCTTGATTTTACCATTTACCTGTAAATGAGTAAAATTGTTGCCACTATTTGGGTTTTGCAAATATGTTTACATGAATTATCTTTTCTTAGTGTAACGTTCATATGTTGAAGTAATTGTGTGGAATGGATTCTACAAAGAAAAACACTAACATTGAAGTTAAATGTTTTTTATAACTTGAGAGAATATGCTCACTTGCACTGCACAAGTCCCATATAAAAGAAAGAGCATCTCAAAGGTGTGGGAACCCTTGTTTCCCTTAGCTCTAGTAATTCTGCTGTGTTCAGATGTGTGACATTGTTATCAGGGTCTCATTCTCATCTCTTTTCATCTCCTCTGTCTCTGTGTTCTTCAGCGAAATAATTCAGACGAGATATACAAATTGTAGCATAAAAGATGAAGCTTCTCTTATTGTTACTTTTTCTTTGTTACTATATGAACTACCCAGTGCATCTGCCTTGTCTTCAGTTCCTGCTCTTCTGTTCTCCTCTTGGTCTACTCTGTTGCTTTCCTTGGAGCTGTTTATTTGACTTCTTGTATTTTTCATTTTCAGTATTTTAGTTTAGTCTCTGCCTCTCTTTATTTCCATCTTTCTGTTGGATTACCTTGTCATTTCCTTATTTGATTTTGTTGCTTGTTTAGAATTCATTCTGGAGTTTATTTGTATTCTCTTTTGTTTCCGTGAACATACTCATTCTGAATTCTTGGCAGAGATTTATACAATACACTTTTATTGGCAGTACAACTGGGATTAATAAGTTTTGAGCGTTGTATTTCTCAAGTTGTTTTAAGTTTTCATGTTGGGACCTGTGCGTCTTGAGTTAGATGGCTAGCTGGATGTTGACTGTGTGCATGTGGAGAGTGTTTGAGTATGGATATTGTCAGAGTGCAGTGTGTGGAGACCAGAGCGTGACATTGGGCGTCTTCCTCTTTCACTCTATTGTATTTTCTCAGGCAGGGTCTCTCACCGAAGTTGGAATTCATTGATTCAGATAGATTAGCTGGCCCACAAACCCCAGGGATCCTTTTCTTTCTTCCTCTCTGCCTCTCAGAGACCCTGTCCTAGCTCTTAGGATGCTGAGATTCCACAAACTAAATCAGTCAACATTCTCTCTCTGGAAAAACACACAAAAAGAAAACAAGAAGGAAAAGAAAAGAGGAGAAAGAAGACATAGAAAGAGAGAGTAGGAAAAAGAGTGCATATCAGGGCCGGGCAGCAGGACAATGCCGGCCTGCTAACTGATACAGAGGACAAAACAAAGTGATCTTCTCAGATGTCTGGCTCCCTTGCTGGGAAGCTCTGTCTGTGATCCTTACTGTCTTGTTATGTCTAGGTTTCTCTGTCTGAATATGGTTTATGATTTTGATACATTCTTTCTTCCCCTCTGTCTACCGTTGTTTGACTGGCCAGGTTTCAGCATATAATCCCTGATACTTGGCCTGAGTTTCCTAAGGGTGTGTGATTCATAGGAGATCTGGACCACCAAGTCCATGGCACAACAGGGTTTCTTTAGAGTGCTGCCCACTGCTATTTGGGTTGAACACGGAGAAGAGGGGTTCCTTAGAGCTCTTCTCCCTCAGTAGTGGCACACAGCTTTGCTTTAACCACGTTCTGACAGCACAGAGACAGTTTTCTGAGGATGTCTGTCCTATCCTTGGCTTCAGTCAGTACTCTTCCCTGGGAGAAGAGTTCCATACACCATGCTGTGGAACTCTTTGGGGCAGACTGGTTTTCTCCCTTGTTTTCAGTTGTTAAATTTCCTATCTTACTTTGCTATCAAACCAGAGATTTTCAGCCATCACCCACCTCTGAAAGCTGAAATCCAACTCCTTCCAGACTGCTTTATTTTGCTTTTTGCTTTTTGGAGACAGAGTCTTACTGTGTAGCTCAGACTAAGCTTGAACTCCTGGGATCATGGTGATCCTCCTGCCTCAGCTTCTCAAGTACTCGCATTGCAAGTATCTAGCAACATACCTGGTAATAGCCATCTTAAAAGTGTACAACATTTGTGTGTGCATGTGTGTGTATATGCATACATGTGCATGCATATTTATATGTGTTTATATACATACATGTATATGTAATTGACTATTGTGGTTCATAGAACAAATATTAACAAATGTCAGAATACTGAAATCACATGGGCTTTGTTTTACCATAATGGAATTAAAATAGAAATTGGTTTTTTAGATAGCTGCACTCCTTCCCATGTGTAGGAAATAGAGAATATCTTCCTATGTAATTCAGGAATAAATAATAATAGAGAAAATAATGTACTCAGCCGGATGATGAAGAAAGCATCTTAGCACTTGTGGATGCAAACGGTCCAGTCCTTACAGAATGCCGTTTTACTCTACAGCCACGGATGTGTGGACAGGAACACAGGACACATGAAAACTAAATATGAGCATCCATTTCAGGACATCTGCCAAAGTGCAGCTTTAGCCGTTGTCAGGAGCGCGTGAAAGAACAATGAATAATATAAACAAATAAAGTAGCCAGGCACATGAGTCCTATAAACTTTTATGTTTTCAAAGCTTTATATGTTATAAAGCCTCACATATTTGAAGCATTTCTGAAAGTGACATGGTCTGGAAAGATGACTGAGAGAGATGAGGACCTTGCTGGCAAGGTGAGTTCAATCATTGGGAAAAACAAACCCCTAAAGCTCCCTTGTTGATGCCCATGCCTGCTGTGGCATGCCTCCCTAAATAGACAAAAGCGCTGTAAGAAATGTCAAACCCATGCCTAACCCCAGCCATGAGGAAGAGGCAGAGGACATGTCTTTTTAATGTCGTAACTAGGAAAGAAGCATCGCCACAGAATGTAGAGATGTTTCAACGTTTCAAAGGATGCAGCGTATTATTAAATGTGCACACAAATCTGAGAAAAATGAGGTGGAAGAAAGAGAGTGAAGACGCTAGGGGCTACAGGCGGGGAGATCACAAAAACCAATCCTTTGGGAAGGTCAGAGGCAGCGCTGAGGTGGGGGTGACATCTTGTGTCACCTGTGGTTTCACCTGGAAAACAAGAAAGTCCCAGGGAGGTATGTACACATAGGCTGCAGCATTTTGTTGTGCGCAGATTTCATTTTGAGGGGAGAAAGGTAAAAGGAAAATTAAAAAAAAAAAACAAAAAAAAAAACCTCAAACACCGAATCTACTTTCTGAAGCACTGGACAGAAATGGACAGATGTTTACAATTTATCTTGAAATTAACCAGCGAAAGATGAATGGAGAAAGGATAAATGGGTTGAGAAGTTCTAAGGTACGGAAATGCTAATTGTACACCTAACCTGTTATGCAAATGAGGATTCACTATAAAAATTCTGTCTGCTTTGTATGAGCCTGAAGGGGGTGGGGGAGTTGGTGCAACTGTGGCAACCAGAGGAAGGGGATGTCCTCCTGGGAAAGCCTGAGATTTTCCTCTCTCTCTCTCTCTCTCTCTCTCTCTCTCTCTCTCTCTCTCTTTTTGGCAGGGGGAGGTGGCAGAGGATGTATTTTTTTCCCCTTAATTCTTTGAATCTGATCTGAGTTCATGATTTCTTTTGTCAAAAACAGAGAATATGAGCTATGTCTCTGGGCAGGACACAACCTTCTACGCCGTCAGGAAATTGATCATGTCCCTTTAGCACAGGGCTTTCTAGAGGAGAGCACACATTGCTCCCTCCCTTAAGAATAAATCCAAATGAGCCTGTCAGTCACCCGGGAAAGTGGTGGGTTCCAAACCATCAGAGAGCAGTACACCACCTACACACCCAGACTGTGCCTCCTACAGTGTCCTCTCTGCCACTGGCAAGCTTGTCCCATGGTGACATTTACTTTGGCAGTGGCTGTCGTCCACATTTATGCCACAAGCACGTTTCCTTGACTTTGAGAATGTGCTGGCTATCCTGCAAGACCCTGTCTTCTGTGCTAAACTGTGTCTCATCAGAATTCCTCTGCTGGAAACTACAAGGACCAGGGAGCTTGGAGGAAGCCAAAGCGAGGTCCTAGTGCACTGCTCTGTTCCTTTTCATCCATGCTTCTGCGGATTTTCTGGGACTGTGTCTGAGAACATCTGCCACCCGCCTTAGTCTCCCTTCACTGAAGTCATTCGTGTTCGTTTCTCTGGTTGGTCCAAACGTTCTTCATTGTGTCTTCATTCTTGAAAGATGTGTTAGACCCGCACATCCTAACACTCTGGTCTTCATTTTCTCTGTTAAGTAGTAAGATCTATATTCATTGTAACTATCTTACAGTCCTAGATTTTTTTAAATTTTATTTTTTTATACCTTATAAATTAAGATATACTGAAATTACTTTCCTCTTCTTTTTCTCCCTCCCAGCCCCTACTAGTCCTCCTTCTCTCCAAATCCTGCCATTGCCTTCTCACTCTCAAATTGATATATTCACCCTTATTACCCATTATTGTTGTTAAGGGCATGCATGTAATGTGCACGTGTGTGCACACACACACATACTCACGCTGATTCCTTTCAAAATGTAAGACCTTAACGACCACATTTAGTTTTTCTGTTTGGTGCAGGTTTACTCTGGTAAGCCTTGAGACGGATGTCATAGCCCTGCTTGACTGCAGAGCACTTCCCGAGCATACGGTCAGATGCCTTCCATGTGTTTGGGAAAAGCGTAAGGCATCTTGTCCTTAAATTATTTTCCAGCACTGTTCTTTCTTTAGCTCCCCTTTTCCTCTACTTAAGCATTTTAATTATGTTCCATCTTTGGATTATGTTCTACATGCCCTTTCTACTCTTTCTGTAATTTTTATCCGTCTCTCTCTCTGCAACAGAGTTTAGATAGATACTTTTAATCTAATATCCAGTTCAAGGCCCCACCCTCTAGCTGTGTCTCAGACAGAGAGGATCATGTCAGTCACCTCACCATCCCAAGTGCTCACTTTCATTTGACTGTGCTTTATCTTTGGCAATGTTGCTGAACTCTACCATCTTGTCTGCCCATCTTTTTAATTTATTAAAGTTGTTTTTATGATCCCGTCTACAAATGCTGTTGTTATCTAGATGTCTGTTAGCTGTGTTTTGTTTGTTTGTTGTTGCTGTGTTTTAGTCTTTTTGAGACAGGGTTTCTCTGTGTGCCCTGGCTATCCTGGAACTCACTCTGTAAACCAGGCTGGACTTGAACTCAGAGAGATCTGCCTACCTCTGCCTCCCGAGTGCTGGGATTAAAGGCGTGTGTCACAACTACCTAGCATCTGTTAGCTCTTTTACTTCCTGGGGTTGGGCTCAGAAGTTTCATATTCAATGATATGCTTGATTGTCTTTTATTGAATACCGTCCGTTACATTTGATGGATTAAAACAAAGAATCTGAGACTCCTCATGGTATCCATTTCCTCCAGAGATGATGTATTAATTTTATTTTTAGTCAACACATCATTGCACATACATAGTTTGTGGAAACTAGTGTGATAACCATATCAACAGAGTTTACTGTTGCATCTGCAGGCAGCAGAATCAGATGTCAAGCACTTTGTCAGGGCTTCGGCGTTCTCGAGGAACTGTCTCCATGTTTTGCAGCTACATTTCCTCTGTGGTGGTGGGTGTGGTGGTGGCGATTCAGCTGAGGTCCTGTTGTGTTCACCAGGATCATTTTTCTGAATAAGCACTGACCTGTAAGTTCTTGTTCACCAGTGCTCTGTGTTGTCAGTGACTCTGCCAAACTTCTCTTCCCCCGACCTGCTACTTTCTTCTCTGCCTGCCACCGTGTTGTCCCTTTGGAGCCGGCACACACTCCTGGACAGAACAAGCCTCTCAAGTCTCAAGTCTCGGTCTCTTCCACTCCTGGATCTTGCCTGCTTATGTTCACGGTTTTTCTTTTGTCTTTTACGCTTCAGTTTTCACAGTAAAGTCACTCTGCAATGAAGCACGATTAAGAAAAACGCAGAGACAGATATTGGGGTTCCACGTGAAGGTCAGAAAAGCAAAGCAGTCTGCCACTGGCTCTTACCTCGGCCTCCGTCCACAATGGCGATCCTGCCTCCAGGAATCTCAGAATGAGATTGTGTCTGAGGGCTGTCTCCTCTCATTTTATAATCCTCTCTAGGGAAGGGATTAAAAGACTGCACCACTGGGATTAAAGGCATGCGCTACCCCTGCCTGGTCTGTAAGGCTGACCACTGGGGGCTATTTTACTCTCTGATCTTTAGGTGAGCTTTCTTTATTAAAATAAATTGAAATGGCACTACACAGCCATGCTGTAGTCTATTATTCCAACACTCTTTCAGCATCCTTGAACTGCTGAGGCAGTCTCCTTCCTCCTCGCTTGATTTATAGGATCTTGAAGCTCAAATTTCAGAGATGACACAGTTAGCATAGATATTCTTTCTACTTCTAAGTCTCTCTCATTATTTTTGTTATTTTTAGTGCCAGTGTATAAAACATAGTCTATTCTTCCACCCAAATATTCCAGCTCGTATGGATGTAGTTTGACTACTGTGTATTCAAGTCTTTCTGCAATAGCATTTATATTTAATCACTCACTAAGATGCTTCCCTTAGTCCTGGTTTTGAATGCTCAAACCTCTTCTTCATCTGCTTTGAACTCTTTAGTGTTCTCTCTCCCTCTCTCTGCTTCATCTTCCCAGTGTTTTTGTTTAATTCACACACATTGCTCTTCTACTTTAATTTGTAGATCAATGTATCTCTTTATCTCCAGGAGGTCTTTATAAATCATATAATCTACTTCTTCTCATATCTTCCTTTGTGATATTTTTCTCCCTGGGTGCAGTTATCCAGGTGTTCTGGGTCATTTGTTTTCCATTGTCATATGTATATGTATAATGTAATTTATGCCTCACCTCTCTAACTTTTATTCTCCATGCATACGTTTCTATGAAGAGTCTGTTTGCAATCTTTCTCCAGTGTCCTTCAACGGTTACATATTTCTTCTCCTGTCTACGCTCTGTGAGTTCACACTCGTCCCTTTCCGGCTTCTCCATGTTTCCCCCTTGACTTCGTATATCTCTACTTCACGGTCTTCTCGTGTAGCAGTCATTCTTCCATGATTTCTGAACTTTAAGTTCATGGACAATATGTTTATACACTTTCATGTTCTTCATGGAAAATATTCTTCACCTTTTGAAAAATATCGCTGTTACTCCTTTTGGCGCTGTGGTATATTTACACATTTGCCAAACAGTTCCTTTTGGCACTAGTCAGCATGCACACTCACTGTTCTTGGGTCACCATTTGGGACTAATTCCCAAACGGAAGGTGTGCATGTGGAGCATTTGCTCAGATGCCAAGTACTGCCACTTTTCTAAAAGATGTCATGTGCCATTAGTGAAGAAGTTCTGTCTTTCTTGATCCAGGGAACCAACCGAGACACAGGAAGGCCTTCTGCCGTCATCCAGTTGTTTTATTTCTTCAGTGATGTTGCAGCGACTCTGGCTTTATCCTTCAGAGTGTTGCTTGTGTGCTCAGTGTGTCTGCTTTGGTGGCATCTTTTCTGGTGCGGCGTGCCAAGCATCCTGCACAGCTTCTTATTCTTTCTCCTCAAGTTCTCCTTCTTGGAGCTTTGTATAAAGCCGGCTTCTTAAAAACAACTTTTACAAATGGTTTTCTTACCTCACAAAACCAAAGCAGGCATTTGCAGTAGGCCTTCCTTTTCCTTGAAGCTTCTCAGTGCGTTCGGAATGAAAGGGGTCTGTTCAGCAGCCACACACCTTACTCTGGACACTTCCTAACCCAGAGACAGTGGCACTGCTTGATACATGTCTGAAGAAGTGAACCCAGTGTGGAAACCTGCTGTTTGCTGTTGTGTTATAGGAAGAGGCCACGAGGCACAGCACAGATAACTCAGAAAGCGATGGGATCTCAGGCATTTGATTAACACCTTGAAATGGGCCGCAAACTGTATGTTTCAAATTAATGTTTTTGTCCCCTTTGAAGACATGAGTGAAATTTTTTTGTTACTGTTTCAAAGTAGAATAAAATTTGTCACAGACTGAAAAATGCTCTGCTCAGGCGACTTCAAAGGAAGAGGTTTTCCTTGTGGTTTCACAAGTTTCAGGCTATAATCTGCCGACTCTGTTGATTTACCAGAGACTCTGCTAGGCAGAGTGTCATGGCAGGAGCACAAAGCACAGGAGGCTGCTCCCCTCACAGTGGCTAAAAAGCAAAGTTAATGAGAGACAAGAGGGACCAAGGTCTCGATACCCCTCCAAGGACAAGGCACAAGGAAGCTAACTTCCCTCTGTAGGCTCAGCATCCTAAAGGGTCTGTCACCTCTCAGTAGTATCTCAGGTTGGAAACTAAGGCTATAACACTTGGGCCTCCTAGAGACACATAGGTTCAAACCATAGCATGTTTCCGAGGGCAGGGGGGTGAACACATAGACTGTCTGACATCTCATAGGATGTCCTTCACAGTGTGCCCAAACCACACTGGGTAAAGGCAGCTGTCTCCTGAAGAAGAAAATTGAATGTTTGTGAAAAACACAAGAGAATGTTAGATTCCATGTAAAGGCAGAAATAGAAAGTGGGTCTTAACCACAAGAGATATTTCTCCAGTTTGTCTCTGTTCTGACCTGGGCCCTACCATGTGAAACCAGGACAGACACAGCTGGTGATTGGAATATAACATATAGGAACTTGGAGAGAGAATCACACACACACACACACACACACACACACAGACACATACACAGACACACAGATGGTGGGGAGAGAGTGTGAGAAGACTTGTTTGGTTGCATCTATGAAAAATTTTATGCTCACCCCCAAACCTCCATGGTATGTGTGTCCTTATATATTCTTGTATAAGAAGATTCCTGGAATAACCCAGGCTGGAAGAATGTATATTGGGGAATATATTTTTTTTAAATATGCTACTTTTGTTTAACTCTCTGAAGCTGTGATCCTTTGTCTAAAACACCTGGTGGTCCTAATAAAGAGCTGAACAGTGAGCCAATAGTGAGGCAGGAACAAGGATGGGCGGGGCTGGCAGGTAGAGGGTATAAATAGAAGCAGAAATCCGGAAGAGGAAAAGGAGCATCAAGAGAACAAGGGCAGGAGGATGTCAGGGGCCACCCAGTCTGCCACTGAGCGGGAGAGAAAGCAAGATTATAGAAGAAAAAAGCCCAGAGGCAAAAGGTAGTCAGGATAATTTAAATTAAGAAAAGCTGTCAAGCTGGGCTGTGGTGGTGCACACCTTTAATCCCAGCACTCAGGAGGCAGAGACAGAAGGATCTCTGTGAGTGTGAGGACAGATCTCTGTGAGGCCAGTCTGGTCCTCAAGAGCTAGTTCCCCGTACAGGATCAAACAAAACAAGACAAAACAAAAAAACTACAGAGAAATCCTGTATCAAAAACATAAAAGAAAGAAAGAAAGAAAGAAAGAAAGAAAGAAAGAAAGAAAGAAAAGAAAGCTGTCAAAAACAGACCAAGCTAAGGCTGGACTGTGAATGCATCGTGAGTCATTTGGTAACTGGGTGGTCGGCCCCACACAAAGCCAAAAGAATAAAACATACAACTTATGTGCCCATGAAGACCTATCACAGATACATGAGGGAAAGAACATGTTCTGTTTCCCGGGGAACGCTGAACCACTAAGAACCCCGTCAACTCCTCACAGATCATGGAAGCAAGAAGTAACCTAGCTTCTCAATGGCGTCCACTTTAGTAGTTCACATATTAAAACATGACTGCATTTCATTCGTCAAGGTCTTCATACGAACGATGCTGAGGAAAAATTGTATGAAACTGCTAACCTCAGTAGAAGGAGCATCGGTTGACAAATTGCCTCTACCAGACTGGCCTGTGGGTATTTTCTTGATTAAAGTTTGGTGTGGGAGAGCCCAGCCGACTACGGGAGGTGTCAGCCCTAGGCTGGTGGTCCTGGGTGCTATAAGAAAGCTACCCCGACTCCTTTACACGATGGACTGTAAGCTGTAAAATGAACGAAACAAACCTTTTACCTCCCCATACATCGACACAAATGAATTTTAAATGCAAGGCTCACAATGTGGAAAGAAAGCCTGTTCTAGATGCTTTATAAAGCAAAGGGGAAGGTTTGTCTGTCCGAGCCCACATATCAGTATCACAGGGTAATCGTGTGAAACACTGCCCACATTACCTAATGGGGGGGCTAGCATTTCATATAGCATATAATTCCCACATGTTACATAGATCTACTACAATGTGGAAGCCTATTATAGGTTGCTACAGAAGAATGACAAAATCACATGTGTGTGTGCATGCGTGTGTGTGAGAAATACATACATATATATGTATATATTGTATACAAAGAGAGAGATGAATTTCTTGGAAATGAACCCACTTGGACTTTAAGAGAAACGGGAAGGTGCAGGGAACGTGCTCTTATGTACAGTGTTATAAACCACCCTTGTCCTTGTTCAGTGTAAAGGGAAGGATCAGACTGACAAACTACAATTTGAAACGATTCTGTAAATATTTAAAAGAACTGCAATATCTCTTCAGCGATAAGCATCAGATATAATCAGTTGCCCCTAGCAACCACATGTTGGTCTAAATACCTGTGAATCTGCAGTAACAGCCAAAAGACCAACAAGAAGATAGTGTTTCCTTCAGTAATGAAAAGAAACTGTTGGAGAGCTGGGCTGAAATTGAAATTGATCAGGAGACAGTGAGTTACACGACCTCTGTCCCTTCTCCACTCAAGGGCAGTATGTACATAACATAATCACAGTTATCTGGAGGTTAGCCTGGGCACATATGCGTGATGTACAAAAGCATACATTATCGTAAATACACGTATAATATGCACATGTTTATCAATATTAGAGATATATAAGATGCCACATAGAAGTATAGAAGTGTTATACGAGCGTGCACACACACACACACACACACACACACACACACACTATAGCTATTATAAGAACTACTGCATTTTGGCCCACTTCAAACTGACCAGTTCCAAACCATATGAGCATCCTTATTTTCTAACTATCTAAATTTTCTCTGGGTGGAAGCAACAGGATTCGAACATTACAGCAGCAAAGTGCAGTTTCATTAACACTGTTTCGACCCACTGAAACAACTTAAAGCCTGGGAATGAATTCTAGATAAAGTCTACACGTATTACAACTTCTCCTCCTCCTCTGTAATCATCATCATCATCATTGCCACAGACTTTTACCTCTCTTGGCTTCCTTATGTATGAAGTGCTTAGATGTCAAACATACATGTTTCTAGGGCATCTCTCTAATCGGACTTCCAGTAGCCATGCCCAGACCTAGACCCTCCAGCTCTAAACACATGGCTGCTTCGATTTCTCAGGTCCAGCCTGTGTTCTGATGGTTTTCCATTCTCCTGCCATGAACAGTCTACTCCGATTGTTTCCTGCTTGGTCCAGCTGCTTGGTATGAGTTCGTCAACCTCAGCTCCCTCTGTCCTCCAGTACCTAGCTTCTTTTCCACGGGAAATCAGAACAGCATTGGAATCCTCCTACAATGGCAGGGCCAGAGAAGCCAGTGACATGAAGCCAGTAAGAGTCATGGATACATGCTTTCTCTTATACACAGAAATTTGTGAGCAAGAATTCCTTTCAATTTATTCTTTTGACTCAGTTTGAGGACACTTCTGTCAGGGTGAGAATGTCATGACTTTAGGCAGTCATACTGTGTCAGTAGTTGGCAAAGAGATATCTATGATGGTGCTCACTTTGATGTCTCCTTTCTATTTGGTTCAGGACTGCAGTCCATTGACTGATACCGCCCACAGTAAGGATAGACCTTTCCAGTCATCTATGTTTGCCTAATCTATAAATTCCCTCACAGATATGCTCAGACATTGGTTTCAAAAGTGAGTCTAGACCCTGTCAAGTTGGCAATTGGCATTAAGCATCACAGGCAGAGCCTTTGTCAACTTGACCCCCAAATACCTCACTCTGAAGTCACAACTTTGTCCTCAGAGGATCAGAAATATCTCATAACGTAAGATATACTCAGTGTGTCAAAATTCCCCATCATCTTTAATAAGTCCAACTCTTTTGTCAGTTTTTCTTCCATATTCTAATAAAATTAGTTTAAGCCTCCTTTTGAGTCCACCTCTACTTTTGTTAACAAGATTGAGAACCCAAAGCAACCTCATTTTCCCAAGTCACACTGGCACCTGCAGCATCCTGGGATCAGGACCACTGAGACTCTAACTTCACGTCTCACTCAGTGATCTCTCAGGGTATCCTTACAGGGACTCTGACTCTGATGCACACTGCATGGCAGCCCCTTTCTCTATTCTTGGAGGAAGCCTCTATGATCTCAGTCTTATGCATACCTGCAGAGAGAGAACCATAGATGGTTCCAACATCTGTTGCCTGATGGAGATGTACCGTGGTTTACTCCAACCACGGCTATAGTGGCCTCTGGGTGTCTTCACGGCCAATCCGGGGAAGCACTAAGTGGCAAGTTAGCAGCAGAGCCCTCGGCAGCTGTATCTTTTCAGCCGCTCTCCTTTCATACGAAATGGCAGGTTGCATACATGAGCACACACCAGGGCTCTGGATAGAGTAAGCCTTGCCTTCAAGTACCTTTTCTTTTATTCCAAAGTAAAGTCCTCAGCTTCTCCATTATGGCTCCAATTGCTTTAATGATCATGCAGCTCCGTTCCCATGCCATGCTGTCCTCAGTTTTAACCAGGATCCCACCCCTTTCCCAGTTGCACTGCACGCCTTCCAAAGCTCCACTCCTTGTTCTTTCTCACTGTAAATCTGAGCAGATGGAGTGAGCAGTGCCGTGGAGCCACGGGAATGCTATGCTGCCTGACAATTTCCTCTGACAATTAGTTTAATATTTTCATTCCAGCTTCACTCATGTTTCTAGGGCATGGTCAGATTCTTTATCAGAATGTCATAGAATAGTCTCTAGCTCCTTTCCTGATAGTCTCCTCCTTGTGAACACAGTCTTCAAACTCTGCATTTCTGTTCACATTTTGATGAACTGAAGTCTGAACACAACTGGACTCTGGCTGTAACCCTGCAGTGCTTTTCTAGACCATCACCAGTTGCAAAGGCCTATGCACTACATGGTCAGATGTATTGTAGCAATGGCACTGCCCTTTGGTACTAATTTTTTATTTTTGTTTATTTCTGCTTGTTGTGACCAAATACACTAAAACTCTAGCACAGAACGGGAAACAGAACAGGAAGCAGAGACAGGACAGGGAGCAGAGACGGGACAGGGAGCAGAGAGAGGACAGGGAGCAGAGATGGGACAGGGAGCAGAGAGAGGACAGGGAGCAGAGACAGGACAGGGAGCAGAGAGAGGACAGGGAGCAGAGACGGGACAGGGAGCAGAGAC
>JAQHUG010000518.1:215140-227393 GCA_028555095.1 Dicrostonyx torquatus | reverse complement strand
GGACAGGGAGCAGTGACAGGATACAAACCTGAAGTTCTACCCTTCACTCACTTCCTCTAAGCACCTGACCTCTTAAAGTTCCTTCAATCTCCCCAAATAGTTCTTCTCTTGAAGACCAAGTGATCAAGCTCATGAGCCCCATGGGCAACATCTGGGAGACAACACTAAATACTATTTTAGGTGCTTTAGGATGTGAGCTTGTTTGGCCCTTATGTTTTGTCCCGTTATCGTCCATCTCTTCACAGATGGTAAATCTGAAGGACGAATCAGTCTTGCATAGTATCCTTGCACAGAAGGTCTTTCACCCCAGAGACTCTGGATATAAAACAATGTGATTTTTTTTCTCTATTTGAGTTATGTTCTTTGGAATTTTGTTGCCCTGGTTTACAATATTACAAAACTGAAGAAGATAAAAATTCTAAAATGCTGACCCCTTCATTTTTTAAAGACAGGGTTTCTCTGTGCAGTCTTGGCAGTCCTGGAACTCACTTTGTAGACCAGGCTGGCCTTGAACTCACAGAGATCTGCCTCCTTTGCCTCCTGAGTGCTTGGATTAAAGGCATGTGTCACCACTGTCTGGCTTAGCTTCTTATTTTATACAAGACATTTGCACTTAATTCTTCAGGAAAGAGGCGCCCCTTACCTTGCCATGAGAGCCCCACATGACTCCATCTTCTCTTTGCCCCTCTTGATGTCTGTCTCTTGCCTGCTTCTCTGTGAAATGCTGGTTACACAGTCAATATGGAAATATTTTAACATTAAGAAATTCCACCCTAACTTTTGTTTTATTTCTCAGGGGTACAGAATTTATTCATATACTAGATCTTTGCCATGTTTCTGACAGTACGTCTCTTGCTTGGCCATTTTTGTTATATTTCCCACCTCTATCTTTGTATTTCATGTTCGGCATTCTTCTGTCCAATCTACATACCGTTTGCTTTTGCAGACTCAGGTCAGTATATCCTGGCAACCACCAGGTCTCTATGTGTGAAACACGATATGTTGAGGTCTTCCTTGTTCGGTTACCAATAATGAGTTTTAATAAAATCTTTTAACTGTCTTCATCTTGTTTTCTAATCATCTTCTCTGGGGTACTTATGAGATGACTAATGCCATGACTACTCGAGTGTGCTATTCTCTTGATGTCTCATTCTTTTTTCTCTTAATTCTATTCTGTTGTCTGTGCTTAGATTTCTGAACTATATTTTCCAGAGAGGTAATACGTTAGCACATTCTGCTGTCCAGAACATCAATTCCATTTTTAACTGAAATAAAATGCTCCATTGCTTTGTGACTTTGCCTTCTTTTATATAGGGCCCTTCTATATATGGTGGTTTGACTGAGAATGACCCTCATAAATATTTGTATTGGGAGCACAAAGATCCTTGCAGTCACAGATCTCCACAAAAACCAAGAATGTTAACCACACAAGATTGTCCTTCCAAATGGAAGGACGAATAATTTGCTTTTCCATCCCCAAACCTGAGAATTGGAGGTGTTTCACAGCCTGATGATCTGTGTTATCCATTGGGTCATGCCAGATCAAACTCTCATAACCAGGACCAGTGGTGAGAAGTCTATATGACCCTTAAATCATTTGTATAGTCAGGGGATTCCCCAAACTCCCTTAACCACGACTGGTGGCAGCTAGTAATCCAAATGACTTCTCTTCTCTGGTGTATGACCAAGACCACACCAGATCCTTTCCTAGACTCTTAAGCTCCCACATGTAATCTGTCTTTAGAACTCATCTTCTTAAAAAAAAAGTCATTTGTACTTTGAGTTTCAATATATTTATGATTCCTTGAGTACCAGGGGTTGTATTACACAAGGAAACTATGAATGTCATGTGACTGAGTTCCTGATATTTCTATCATGAACTGGGATTGTAACTTAGCACTGTAAACCATATAGACCCTTTCCTCCCTGTGTTGCTCTTTATCCCCAGGGTAATTTGTAACAAAAGCAGTACGAAAGACTGAAAAGGAAAATTTGCATGATGCTTGTGGTGGCTTGAATAAGAATGGTCCCCATTGGTTCATATATTTGAATGCATAGTCACCAAGGAGTGGCACTCTTAAAGAAGGATTAAGAGATGTGGCCTTGTTGGAGGAAGTATGTCACTGGGGAAGGGTTTTAAGATTTCAAAAGCCCACACTAGGCCCAGTTTCTCCTCACCCCCTTTTCTCTGTATATGTCTGTCTGTCTGTCTGTCTATCTAACTTTCTCTCTCTCTTTCTCTCTCTCTCTCTTCCTCTCTCTCTCTCTGCCTGAGCATCAGAATATAGCTCTCAACTACTGCCCCAGTTCCTACCTTCATAATGCCATATTCTCTGCCATGCTGAAATTTTAAGCAAGTCCCCAATTAAATGCTTCCTTTTGTAAGAGTTGCCTTGATCATTGTGTCCCTTCACAGTAATAGATCAGGCACTAAGACATGCTTAAGGACTTGTGACCTGAAATGAGAAATATTTGAGTTCAAATCATTTTCACCATTTTACTCTGATATTTTGAGCAAGTTAGGCATGTTTTTATTCTATTAGTGTATTAAGATATAAATTGGAAATAAAAACTGAATCAATGTTTCCGATGAGTTGAACAGAGAGTTTGGTAAAGTATTTGGTGTTTACTCCTGACTGACAGTTGTTATGTATTCCATAAACATTGTTTGCTAGTAAATATGTTTGCTCCTTCCTTTAATGTTTGACTTCAATCACATCTCTCGGGAAATTATAGGATTGTAAACTTACTCAACTTGATTCTATAGACTCTAACTCTAGTGAATTCTTTATGAGTTGCTGAATGATTATGATGACATGATCTGAACCTTAGATCATTTCCTGAATTATTTAATTATCATATTGTGGTCTTTTGTTGTCAATCATTTCGAATTTATTTCAATAGGCAACCTCATAAACATTTTGAGAATTGAAATTTAAAATCAGGATTAATTTTTCAAACTCCTATGCATAATGACGCCAAACAAACCTAAAATATCTAAGTTTTATTTTAAATAGTTAGGAACACAAGAGTTGAAAACTGCTAACATATTCATTAATAGGGTAAAAATGAGGTCATATTTTAGTGGGAGAAAAATGAAGGACACTGTTACATCTTCTATTATTTGTGCAAAGACATTAGTAAATAATACAAATATGACACTTACAAAATAGAGCCAAGAAGGAAAACATTGAAGTACTGGGATTTTGGTTGCTTTCTTTTACTCTTCTGGATGGATTACTTCAACACCAGAAGTAAACGTGGTTCTGGTGAAACTCAGTAGAAAGCTTCATTCAAGTCACCAGTAGTGAAGACAAGCAGTTGTTTTCTGCTTTCCCTTTCATATAATGTTGATTGTGATTCTGGAAAATAATATCTATCTCTGGCTTGACTATTGAGTCAGCAATGTGACGGGACATACACCATGACATGATCTCACCCTTGCTGTATGGAGCCGTCTTATAGGATAGGTCATAGCAATGGGGGCATGGAGTGAAACTATTAAATGTGAAAGAATTCTTCTTCCTTGTATTTTGATGACAAGGACCACTTGTCTTTCATCTCTATTTCCCTGTTTTACCTTAACAGGAAGTGACTAAAACCATGTTATTAAGCCATTGACAACAGTACCTATACCAATAAAATCTGTGGCCTTTTCTGAAATTGCCACATGACGCATAGGCCAATACTAAGGCTAGATATAACCAGTATCTGTGTGCTTCCAGCTCTTTGATCATTTAGAGAAAGTTCTGCTTTTCTCCATGTCTTTACTGTGCTTTTTTTAAAAAGTTACCATTTGATTTTCCAGCTCCTGAGTAATTGACCCTGATAGAGGCATGATCTCGAGATTTGCAGAGCTCATGGCCACTGCTTTTGTGCTCTTCGTATTAGAAAGGTGGTCAGGGATGAAGAGAATTCCCAGGCTCTTGCCTTTCCACTTCTCATAATTCAGATATAGAAGGTCTGCTCGACTTGTTTGCAAGCTGAGAACCATCAGTCCAATAGTTGCTTTCCAGCAAGCGATGCATCTTGGTAGAGGCTGAAAGACTTGGCCACACACCTCTACCTTCCACAAGGTATCCGGGCCACCATCTTTGCAGCTACGGAGGATTATGATCTTTTCATCAAAAGCTATGAAGTTTCTGACTCTTTGCTAAGAACTTGTTCTTCGGTGATGCTTAGGCATTTTGCAAAAGGAAATGTTTTGCATGGTAAGAATTCATAACTCAGCAGAAATGTGTGTGGACTAGACCAGTTTGTGGTTTGAACGAGAATGGCCTCCATAGGTTCAAGCTCCTCAGGGAGTAAAACTATTTGGGAAGGACTAGGAGGTGTGGCCTCCTTGGGAAAGGCATGTTACTGAGGGCTGAATTTTGAGTTTTCAAAACCCTATGCTATTTCCATTTCTCATTCTCTCTCTCTCCCCACCCCACCCCCCTGCCAATATTTGTGGATCAGATGTAAGCTCTCAGCTACTGTTCTGGTGCCATGCCTGCCTGCTTCCTTGCCTGCTGCCACGTTCCCTGTTATGCCTGTCATAGACTATAATCATCAGGAGCTATGAACCCCAATAAACTTCCTTGTTCATTTGGTCTTAGCACAGCAATAGAAAAATAATTAAGCCAGCTAGCTAGTGAAAGGTGGGGGTGGGAATAGCAGAAGCTACAGACGGACCAGCAAGGGTGCCATGATAAGATGTTAGATCCTGATGAACCCAGGGTGAACCATGGCAAGGTCTGAGAATGAGGGGTCACATTCTAAAGCAGCGTTCTCCTCTACTACGTTTGTCAGTAGCTGCACACAGTTATTAAATACTTGACAGACACTTGGTCAGCTTGAGCTGTATTTAAGTCTTACTTCATTCTACCTAAAACTGACATTGAAACAGAGGTGTGGCTACTAGCTACTCTGTTACAAATAATAGAACCCATGGATAGGTAAGTATGATGTCAGATTAAGAGTGGTTAGTGAGGGAGAAAGGCCTCCACAAAGGTCTCATGGGAGGATGTTGGGGAATGAGAAATATGCGGATATGCTTTGCTTCCTCCAGGGTCCTTTAGAAAACCATCTGCTCTCACCACAGCTACAAAACAAACCATTTGCCCCTGTCACTTTGTCATCACCTTGCAATCTTTGTTAACATCTTCCCTGGTCATGACCACAACCTAAGCTCAGAGCCGAGTGAAGGAGGTAGGCATATGGTGTGGTTTCTCCTGAGGTCAGAGAGCAGCACTGCCTGCAAAGTGAGAGCCGCATCCATGGCGTCAAAGGGGCTCTTGCCCTGTGCCCGCTGTGCCCGCTGTGCCCGCTGTGCCCAGGCACCAGCATGGGAAGGGCCTAGAGCAGCCATGTGGCATGTCAGCAGTTTTCACCCAGGTTTGGTCATAGAAAGCCAGAGCTGTAATTTACTAAGACATAAACTTTATTTATTTTAATTTCATTTTCTTTAAGTCAAGAATCTCTCTGTCTGTCTCTCCCTCGTGTGTGTGTGTGTGTGTGTGTGTGTGTGTGTGTGTGTGACTCTGTCTGTGTGTGGTGTGTTGGGGTCACTGTTGCTGTGATGAAGCACCATGACCAAAAGCAAGTTGGGAAGAAAGGGTTTATTTGGCTTACATGTCCACACATCATAGACCGTCACTGAAGTAAGTCAGGACAGGAACTCAAACAGGGCAGGAGCCTGGAGGCAGGAGATGCAGAGGCCATGGAGGGTGCTGCCTACTGACTTGCCCATCATGGCTTGCTCAGCCTGCTTTCTTATAGAACCCAGGACCACTAGCCCAGGGATGGCACCACCCACAATGGGACTGGCTCCTTTCCTATCAATCACTAACTAAGAAAACATCCTGCACCTGGATCTTATGGAGGCATAATAATCTTTGTTTCTTTGTTTGTTTGTTTCTTTCTCTCTCACACCTTTTTTTTCTCTCTCTCCTTTCCCTCCCTCCCTCCCTCCCTCCCTCCCTCCATTCCTTTTATTCTTTCTTTTTGGGTTTTTGAGACAGAGTTTCTCTGTGTAGTTCTGGCCATCTTAAAACTCATTCACTCTGTCGACCAGGCTGGTCTTCAACTCAGAGACCTACCTGCTTCTGCCTCCTAGGGGCAGGGATTAAAGGTAGGCTTCCTAACCACTCATCTGGAGGCAATTTCTTGACTGAGATTATCTCCTTTTAGAAAACTCTAACTTGTGTCAAGTTGACACAAAACTACCCAGCACACTGGGTGTTATTAAAGGCACATGCTATAGTCTTTTAGATAGGGTCACAGAGGCATAGTGAATTTCCAAAAAGAAATAGAGTCTGGAGAGATGGCTCATAAAGTAATGTGTTTGTTGCACATTGACCTGAATTTGGTTCCCAGGCGTGTTTATAGAAGCTGGGTGTACTGGATCCTGTGGCTTGCTGGCTAGTCAGCCTAGCTGAAATTGTGAGCTCCAAGTTCATTGAAAGGACTTATTTCAAAAAAGTAAGGTAGGCAAGAGATCGAGGAAGACATCATCAGACCTCTGATCTCCATATGTGTACTCATCCACATACATGAAGATAGCACACACATACATACTCACAAAACAAAAGAGGTATTGCCTTTTGGGGAAATAAAGACTTGAAGATGGCCTTATACTTCTTTGGAGCTATAAGTCAGTCTGGATTTCCTAGCTAAACTGGTACCTGCTAAGGATGCTACAATGATTCCTTGGTTGGAACAGCATGTGGAGGACCCCTCTAGCCTGACCTGCTGACTTACCTGAGCATAAAAGAGATGCCAGAGTTTCATTTAGCCTCTTTTATCAACACGACATTTTTTCTAAGTAGCAGATGAGTGGATTCTCCCAGATCTCCCCTGACAATTCTGGTGGCATCTGAGAAATCAGGAAATGATCATTAGGGAGGGATGTATGGATAGAGAACTTCCAATTATACATAACAAGAAGATCTACACAGGTAAGAGCAAATGCGGATGGAACAGGAGGTCATACCACATTTCTACTGCTCAGAATCATTGAACTATCTTTAACATATTCTAGGAGTGATAAAATTCTCATGGCTTCAGGCAGACTTGACAAGTCTTCTGAGTTTATGGTGAAAACATTTTCCCTAATTACTGACTGATACTTATGTGTTTGCAATATTTTATGCAGTTGATGTAATACTACAGAACAGTAAAAATCTGACACTGAGTATGTTATTACCTTAAATCCTAAATTAATTCAAACTTCAAGAAGAAAAGAATCGTGAATGAAATCACTTTATTGTTCTATCACTGAGCCAAGATACTAGATGCATTTTCATTGCTTATTTATACTCTGGGGAAAATTTCATACTTCTGTGTTATAAAACATGTTTACAGGAATGAGGAATGGGTATCGGCTTGGAAAATCTAGAGATTTTCACAGTTAGTCATTCCTTTAGACAAGATATTCCAATAGTTTAGTAAGAGTTTTGAGCAAAGCATTCCCATTGCCCCTCCAATGTATCTTTGATAGGTAAACCTGGTGTACACCCGGTGTCTGTGTGAGAATGTGTATGTGTGTTCTGTTTGCTGATCTCTTGTATTCACCTGGGAGAATATCTACCCTAACTTCAGGTTCCTCATCTCACTGGGTTACCAGGCAACAATAGAGACACTGCATGATTTCATTTACTGCACAACTTACTGGAAATATGATTTTCTTAACCAGAATGTTAACAGGGGGCAAAGAATTGAATTGGTTTGTAAACCTGAACCTGATAGGTGGCTCTGTCTACTGTCTGTCCTGGGTCCTCCCCACATCCAGATCCAATGGCACAGCCACTCCACATGATGGTTCCAGAATGGGATTCAGACTCAGAAAAGATATTGGACCCCAGCCCCCTTCATCTCTAGACCAATACACCATGGATACTTCACAAGTTCATAGTAGACAGGATCTGATAAAGGACACATTTTCACTCTGGACCCTAGTGACTCTGTCTTTATATCTGCATGTTGCAGCTACTTCACAGGATCACTGAAGGCCTCCTCCAAGACCTGGAAAGCTATGCTGCCTCTTCCACAATCCCCTGGCACCTCTACCTCAGCTTTGCCAACTCAATCAAGATTTCTATAAGCTTCCCTGTCCATGACCTCATGCTAGAATTGTGGCCCAGTGGGCTAAAATCTCATATCACAAACAACTGACGTTCTAATTTTAAATTCCTAAATTCCATTGCAAATAGAGAAATGATAAACCAAAGCATCATGTACTTTCTCCCACAAATCACCAGAAGTTATGTTCCCAAAGAGAACAAATTTAAGTTCAGGTCACAGATTAACAAAGAACAATCATAAACATGTTCAATGAGTTCAAGGCTTTCAAAAGAAGACACACTTAAATTATGCTAATGAGGACAAATAAAATAATTAATGTCTAAGAAAATGCATGACTGAATCTAATAATGAGAACAATTCAGACTATGAATATCAAATTCAATTGAGATATAGAAACAGTAAAGAGAACCAAAACTGAAAGAAAGTAGAAAATGAAAAATGCATTAAGTCTAATAAAAACCTCAGTAGACATCCTCACCAAGAGAATGGACCATAGAAAAGATGGAATATCAGGGCTTGAAGACTGGGCAGAGGAGATACTTCATTTAATCAAATATAAAATTAAAAAGTTACAAATAGAATATGTGAGACAACAGAGGGAGACAAAATCTTCAAAGTATAAGTATAGAAGTAGAAGAATTCTTGGGCAAAGACATGATTAATGTTTTAAATAAAATCACAATTGAAAACTTCCCAAACCTGGAGGAATAATTATCCAGATACAAGAGGCCCTCAGAACACAACATACACAGGACAACAAAAGAAACTTTTTGTAATATATTATAGGTAAAACACAAAGCCAACTCCCATGGTGTAATGGCTAACACTCTGGACCCTGAATCCAGTGGTCTGAGTTCGCATCTCAGTGGAACCTGTTCCTTGAAGAGACCTGGTCAGTCATCCTCATCAACTCAGACCATGAAACACAATATAACCAGGCTTCTCATGCATGGTTCAGCATTACCAGGGGCATATTTCTCTTCACGTCAAAACACTACAAACACAGACTGTGGATGTTTATTTGAGACACACAGTTTAATAGGGGCAACATACACACAGATTACTGTACCGGACAGAGCTCCTCCGAAGACGCAGGCAGACCTGGAATCCGCAGAGAGAGTGCTTTCCATGTGGGCCTATCTTTATACACCTCTTGGGACTGGTGGTCCAGCCCCATTAATGAATTAACAGCTAATTGGGAGGGTGGAATAATTAACTAATGGCGGGGCGTGGCTATAAGCCGAATAGGCCAAGACCATTCCCCTTCAACAGACTAAAGAAAGGTTGTTGAAATCTACAAGAGAGAAAAGTAAAGCCACATATAAAGGCTGACTGCTCAGTATAGCATCTGATTATTTAATGGAAATTTTTAAATCCAGAAACGCTTGCAAAGATGTGCTTTAGTTTCTGAAAGATCATCATTGCCAACCCAAACTGTTAAACTATCTATTAAGATCTCACATATGTATCTTCATAATGTACATTAATTATCCCCAAGGAAAACAGAAACAAACAACACCTCAAGAAATTAGATGGGAAGAGATAGTAAAGATCAGGGCTAAAACAAATGAAATACAAGCAACAGCAAAAAATAAAAATAATCAAGAAACAGTTGATTTTTTTGAAAAGATAAACAAGGTTGAAAAGTCCTTAAAACTATTAACAAAAAGGAAAGCAATTTTAGTTTTAATAAAAATTAGACATAAAGTAGTGGACATTGTCAAAGACAAAAAGAGGCATTTCAATAGACACCATTGACACTCAGAAAACCCCAAGGACATATCACACATCTTATCTGAAGAAATTGGATGAGTTTAGGTATGTTTATGATTACCCCAAATTAATCAAGATTAAAATAAATGATCAAAATAGATATAAAATCACTAATTAGATTGAAGGAATAATAAAAATTCTCCCAACTTAATACTCAAATTATCCCACAAAGAAGAAGTAATGCTTTCAAAATCTTCAAAGAAATCACCTAGATACTCAAACCAGATAAAGACATATATAGACACAAAATTTAAAGACTAGCCTCCTTGATAATCATGAATGACAAATTTCTCAATAAAGCAGCAGCAAACAAATTGAGTTCACATAAAAAAGATCATTTATCATGATCAAGTTAGCTTTTATCTACAGAAGCAGCAACAGTTCCACTTCATAAATAAATAAATGTAATGCCCCACATAAATGGGCTCAAAGACAGAAATTACATAATTATCCTAATAGACACGGAAAGGCCTTGATAAGATCCAAGATCCATTCATGATCAAAGCCATGGCGTGGCTATGGATGATAGAAGTATACTTCAACATAATAAAGGTTATATACAACAAATCTATAGCTGTCATCATTCTTAGTAAAGAAAACCTCAAAACATTCCAAGTAAGATCAGACACAAGTCAAGGATATCCACCCTCTCCGCTCTTATTCAATACATCACTTACAGTCGTAGCTAGACAGTTAGTCAAGAAATGAAATAAAGGGGATTCTAAAAAGAAAAGAAAAAGCCGAGGTATCATTACAAATCAAAGGGTGTTATGTGGGAGAAACACATGTGTGTTCCTGTACATGGTGTATGTGGAGGCCAGAGAGTATCCTTGGGTGTTACTGAGTGCATTTGCTCAGTAGTTTTATTCCCAGGATCTGACTCTTTGAGGATATAGTTCCTGGCTTGTGAGTTTCCTGGAGCCAAGAAAATAGCTGTATCTTCAGTCAATTCATCTACGTCTTTTAGTTGGTAAATTAAGGCCATTTACGTTCATGACTGCAAGCAAGAAGGGGTTGCTAGCATTTATCATTTTGTTGTTAATTGTTCTGGTTCATTGGTTTATTGACACTTCCCTTCTTCTTATCCTATAGTGTTGGATGATTGTTGAGTAGCTATGTTAGTCATGATAGATTTTCCCCCAGTTTTTTTTTTATCAGATACTCTGATGAAACTAATTTTTGTGTATTCCTATATGCGAAATGTTCTTTTCCCTCAGAATAATGCTCATTTAAGAATCTTGTGAAATGCTAATCAATCCTCATGAATTGCCTTAATTTTAGCCTGCCTTTAAATAGTTTTATTTCTCCATCTTCTTTAGTAGGTAAGTTTGCTGAGTAATCTTAATGAACAACTATTTATTTTTAAGGCTTGAAATATCTCACTCCATGATTTATTAGCATGTAAAGCCGTTGACAATAGATATGACATTATTCTGATATTTCCACCTCTGTATGTTCATTGGCATTTGCCATTTACAACTTTCAGTCGTCTTACTTGTTTTATATTTTTATTTTATATCTTTATTACCAAGAATTAATTAAATAATAATGGGCTTTATTATGACATTTTCAAGCTTACATAATTTATTTGATAATTTTACTCTCCCTATAACCTTTGTTGTCCCTCTCCATTCTCATTGAGTCTCTTCTTTTTTTCAACAAGTTCCCCAATCTTCCCACTTATTTTCTTTTAACTCTCTTTCTCTTCCTCTCTTCCTTGCTTTATTTCTTCCTTTCTTTCTGGCAACCCTTTGAGTTAGTATTTCCTGCAGAAGCCTGGGAGTGGTTATTTATAGGAACACAGACACATTATCACCACCTGTAACCACTAAAGTAAATGTCTCTCCCCTTTCCAGAAACAACAAACTGCATTCATATCATCAAGAAGAGAGAAGGCCTAATGGTCACTTCTCCATTCCAAAGCAGAATGTTGATGTATCCAATTTTGTGCACATGTTGTACTGATAATTAGATCTGCTGAAACTTCAAGATTGAAATAGCTATATCTACCCAGCTCCAAAGAATTCCAAAATACTTCTTTATTCTGTCCTATAGCAGTTTCTCTGAATTGATATATTTTACTTAGAGGTAAACTCCATTTAAAATTCAGAAGGCTCTAAAGAGAGATGAATCATTCCATGAAGCTTATTAAAACTCAGAAAGTAAGCCACTTAGATGTATTAAGAAGTCTCTGAAACTGATAAGATTCACTAGCCCTCTTCATCCCTTGGTGCAGGAGACTTGTCTGTTTCTGTCAATCATGTTTTAAATAAATACTGATTGGCCAGGTAGGAAGTATAGGCAGGTCAACCAGACAGGAAGTAGAGGCAGGGCAAAGAGAACATCTGGGAAGCAGGAAGCTCCCTTGGCATTCCTGCGCAGTCCATCTACGAAGCAGGATGTAAGCTGCTCGCTG
>JAQHUG010000518.1:201244-213405 GCA_028555095.1 Dicrostonyx torquatus | reverse complement strand
TGGTGCAGGAGACTTGTCTGTTTCTGTCAATCATGTTTTAAATAAATACTGATTGGCCAGGTAGGAAGTATAGGCAGGTCAACCAGACAGGAAGTAGAGGCAGGGCAAGGAGAACATCTGGGAAGCAGGAAGCTCCCTTGGCATTCCTGCACAGTCCATCTACGAAGCAGGATATAAGCTGCTCACTGAGAAAAGGTACCGGCCATGTGGCTTGCATAGATGGGAACAATGGGTTAATATAAGTTACGGGAGCTGGTAGGAAGACTGAGCTAATGGGCCAATCAGTATATAACCTAATGTAGACTCTCTGTGTGACTTTCTTTGGGGCTTGCTGGCTGTGGGGTACTGGGCAGGACAGAAACTCCAATGAGCAGGCCCCACATGTTACAATCCCTCCCAAAGTGTATGTAATCAACAAAGCTGACTCACACACACTTGCCTACAAACCCAGCTGCCTGAAAGAGACTCTGACCCACTGCAAGAAAGGGAGCTCTCACCGTCTCGTAAAGCTGCATTCAAACAGTGCACGCGACTCCAGATATCCAGTTCCCAGGGTCATCTTCTGGTGATACAGCTATGTGCCTTCCAGATATTTATGTTCCTATAAATAACCTCTCATTCATACTTCTGTAATCATTTCACCAAGTTGGACTCGTGATATCCGTACTTTGGTCTGCTGTCGTTTTCCAATCTAGTGCGAGCAGATGTTTCTTCATGTCTTCCTGGGGGTAGTATCACACCAGTCCACCTCTGACTCTTGCATTCTTTCTGTCCTCTTTTGTGATGTGTTTTGAAGGTCAGATGAGGGCATATAGATGTCTTCTTTAGGGATCAACTTCTAACACTGAGTTATTCTAAGCACTTTGATCAGTTATGGGTCTTAGGAGAACTGCTACCCACTGCATAAATAGCCCTTTCTGATGTAAAGTATTCACGTTAAAGTAGACAGCAGTACTGATCCAGACATCTCTTTTAGCTTCACATTTGGGCATCTTGGATACTATATTTTGGAAACAGGTTCTTCTCTACTCTTGTCTGCGGTTATAACTGCTTCCTGTATTTGGCTATCTATTTCTTTCCCTGAGTTTGAAATATTTGACTATACCTTCAGTGAACAGGTTGATCTATTCTCAGCTTCTTCTTCAAAGTCATGGATATTTATATTTGGTCTCTCAAATGCATCTTAGACTCTTGGGAGTTTGGGTCATACTAATTGATTCTGTACATATGTCTAAATGTTATTGTCTTGATCATGACTCCATCCTTGAGATTATTTCTTCTGCCTGGTCTTCTATGTTGATGACAGTTTATAGTGATTTTATTTGATTGACAGATTCTTTCATTTTCAGAATTTCTCTTGAGCATCTAAGTTTTTTGCCAAATTTTTTTCCAAAATATTAAACATTTCCTTTAAGACCCTGGTTCTTTCATACATTTTGGTAATTTTTGTGTCTGTGTCTTAAATTGATTTCATAACATTTCTGTTCATGTCTTGAATTAAATTCTTTGTTTATTCATTTCATCTCTTTGTTAAAAGCATGATTCAGAAATCTTTTTCTGGATTTTCAAAAATCTCAATATCTTTGTTTTCCTATACTGAGAATCTGTCAGCTTGTGGCTGTTTTCTGTTTTCTACTGGAATGTTCTTTCATGTATAGGGTGTGCCTTGGTTGTATTTTGCATATCTTCTGAGGTTGTATCTCCTTTGATTGTAATTTCCCCCCTCTTCCACTGGTTTTTGATTATTTGATAAGAGTCCTCCTGATGAATGACAATGACTTGCTTTATTTTCAAGGGGAAAGCTGACTGCCTGGTTTAAGTCCCAGTGTTCACTGTACCAGATACTGTGTTCTAGCCTGTGCCCCTTATAGGCTTAGACATCAGGATGCTAGGTATAGAGATATTTTCTTAATCACTGCTTCTTCTTGGCTGGGGAGACCCTGTTCCTTCTGTTAACCCTAGCTCTAACCAGCAGTGTGCAGTACCAGTGATCTATCTAATTCCTCTTTGCTGTGGCTGGAGTTGGGGCCTATTGAGAGTCTCCCAGTAACAGATTTCCTTATCACACTGATACTGCTCTCTACACAGTGTGTAGCATGGAGCCTGTTTCTCTGATCCAGATGCTACCCTCGTTCATTCTGCCTGCATGCATACCAGGGTTCAGACAGATCTCTTGATCTGCAGAGCAATAGTCTGGCTGGCTGGAAAGATGTGCTGTGGGAACGTCCCAAACCTGGAACATTGGAGCAGTGTTCATGGATTGCCAAGTTACTCTCCTTTGATGGGGTTCCCAGGAGTTGAACTCAGTTCCGACCAAACTTTGAGCACATCTTGTCATCTGGTCAGATCTCAGATCAGGTCCTGATCTCTCGTGATCAGATCTTCTCTGACTATAGGTAGGGCACGACTGTCAGTGCTAAAAACCCCAGTCAGATTCCTGTGCCTCTCATCAAATGATGGCCTGAAGTTTGCTGAGCACCAATTTCCTTTTCATTGCCTGAGTCCAAATGCTAATTCGAGTTTCCATTAGTGCAAGCTGTCTCCCCATGATTCTAGCCATGTTGGGTTCTTGAGTTCTTCATGACACTGTTGGGATTATGTTCTGAACAATTGCGTGTATGGTGTGATGTGCCACTTAGCTTCTTTGAGGGGGAAAAATCCTGCCTAGTCTTGTTTCTGCTTTCCCTGATTTATGTATTGGAGAATTTTAATACTGACTTCATTCTACCCAGATTACTGGTCTCAAAGATGCTTTTCTGATCTGTCATTTTCCTGGATATGTTTTATTCCCTCATCTTGGGTAATAGCATAATACCTATTATAAAATGCTAACATTATCCCTATGGCAAATAAAATTCATGTTTTCTTGTTCATCATGTCTGTTGTTACTGTTATACCATGGTGAAAAGTAGGGCCAGCACTTCTTGTATGGTAATAGATATTTTAAAAGCATTAAGATTCTTTTGGTTCTTTTTGTAATTTTATTTCAGAAATTGTTTTAACAGGAAGGTTCTGACGATGGTGCTAAATCTTGTTTTGAAAACTATTTACCAATGTGGGATCTGCACTTGTTTGCAAATTACCTGCTTGGTACAGTGAAGGAAACACAACCACAATGACTGAGGGAACAGAGCCTCATGTTTTCTATCAGAACGTTTGACACATTTTTCTGGGAAGGCAGATAAAATATCACTTATACCAAACTTACTAGTGTATGAATGCTATCTGCACAGAATGAAGTAAAACCACCATGAATGTGCAATTAAAGAAATTGCCTCTGAATATTGTGATTATGAAAAGTATTGTCCCTGACACTAAGCTGGAGAATGGAAATTGAGTTCTACTGCCTAACCTTGCTAACCTTGGTCACTAAACATCCTCTAGAACAAAGGTTTTGGTTAGTGGCCGGAGTGTCGCCCGAGTCTTCATTTTTGACAATGAAAAGTATTCATCTCTTTTGAATCCTCGCATTGTGCTGAGTAGAACTGGGTTTGGAGCCCCTCAGTTGGTAGTGGATCTCCAAAATGGATCCATGGGTTATATAGATTTAGTCCCTTACCACAGAAGCCAATGTGGATTCACCAGAACTTTCAGTCCTCAAATTTCATAGTTGGCCAGGGACCGTGTACTAGTTAAAAATGTAATACTTAAGACTAGTAAGAAGACGAATTTTCATTTTCAAAGATGTAGCAGAAGATACGAATGTAGAAATGTATACAAAGGCCAGACATTCCTTCATTACCATTAATGTGATGGCTAATCATGTCAACTTGACTACATCTAGAATGAACTAAAGCCCTAGCATCGGCACATCTGTGAGAGGCTTGTGTTCATTGTATTATTTAGGTGGGAAGGCCCTCTGTAAATCTGGATGTTTTGAGGTAGAAAGAACCACCGTAAATCTGGGCCACACCTTCTAGTGGCAGTGGGCATAGAAAGCCATGGAAGAAGGATGCTCTTGCTTTGTGCCTGCTTGCTCTCACTCTCATTGGCAGGTTCATCGAGAAGCTGTACATTTTAGATACCAGCACAGACCGAAACCCAGCTGAGACATCAGTTTCATGGAATGACTAGTAGATTCTTGACCTGTCTGTCAGAAGACAGACATTGTTGGGCTAGTGGGCCACAGCTCAATTTTAATATAGATTTATTCTACTAGTTCTCCTCTTCTAGAGAACCCTGACTGGTACAATTAAGTTCAATTCTTCTCTAGGGAATTTTAGAAACTTAAATATTATTACTCAGGCAGAAGTTTGGAGGCCAGTATAATCAATACATTTGTGATCAACTTATGGAACTAAGGGATTATTTTTAAAACATCAGACTATAGGTACACACACACACACACACACACACACACACACACACACACACACTCTCTCTCTCTCTCTCTCTCATTATACTTGTTCCCAAGGAATAGTCAACAGAAGGAAAGTGATCTAATAGTTACTTTCATCATTTAAAAATCCAGCTATGAAATCTATTGCTATCTGCTAGCTGCTGTGTAAGGCAATTTGCCTTTATAGTTCCGGGAGAGGAATACTATTATCACTCTATTTCACAGATGATGAAACAAAGTATTAAAAGGATTAAATCACTTGCCTAATCCTCCCTGGTACTTGAGTGGCAAGAGGAGTTTGAGCCTTGGTACATCAGTCTTGAAAGCTCTGGTTCTTCCCCCATGACAGTAGCAGCAGTAGCAAGAACAGTAGTAATGATTGTGTCTATGGTAAAGAACCCGCCATATTCTGGGTATTCACTGCATGCAAATATCTGGTCTTCGCCCGACACAGCTGGCCTGGGGAATCCTGAACTGAGCCATGCGGACAATGGTTCTAGACTCTCCCAGTGCCATTCAATGGCTAACAGCATCTCCAGTGCCCACCAATTTCAGGGATTCTGTGGCATGTATTCCAAGCACACAAGAATGGATATTTCCATCAAGTCCCCAAAGTGAGACACCTGAGCACTTTTCTGCTCCCAGTAATTTACAGCAGTGTCCTCTCGTAAATCTGATCTCATGTGGTTTAGCCCTAGGAACTGTGGTTATTCCGTTTATGAGTAGATCCTTAGGCTTTTTAGTTTTTTTTAACCCTCAACCATCAATTCCTGATAATCCTTTCCTAATAATTATTTTTATCTCAACCTTCTGTATGCACAGAGCTCACCCTATGACCTAGCCATCTGTGGCAACACTAAACCTTTGCATTTCTATCATTATCACTTTCTAAATAAAATGCAACCATTTAGTTAGTATTTTAACTCTGTCAGATGTTGTAAGTGATTTATATTATACAGGATTATGTGTATATGTTCTATTGCCATATAGCATTATATAGGAGCGACGAGCATTCTCATATTTTGGTATTTGAGGGAAGACTTAAGGTCAAGTCTCCATAGATATTTGAGGTGAGAGTATTAAATTACAATTTGTAGACACTGGGTTAATTTTGTTTTCAGACTGAACCATTACTAATGTAATATTTTCAAACAGTATATGTTAACAGAGACAGTCATTGGCTCACTTTTAAGGTTAAACAATAGGGAGCAGTTAACACGATTTGCTTATATCTGTTAGTTCTAAAGCTTGGTAGGAACAATCCTGCTCTGTTCCCAACTGTTTTTCAAAGTTTGGAGTCATGATACAGTCCACCCAAGTCCCCTTTAAGCCTTACACATGGTGCAGAAGATATAAGCCACAGAAGCAACAGAAAATCTTTCCTTCATACAAGGGTGTTGACTTAGTACATAGGAAGCTAAATCATGTGATACATTGTGATACCTTGAAATAATCCAGACTGCATATTCTGATGGATGATTCAAACAGATCAGTGTCCCATGAACAAGAATTTACTGTACATATGTGCATAGTTTCAGAAAGCCACACCTGAAATAGCATCTTGGGAAAAACTCAATCTTCTGGCCCCAATTTCATCACAGAGGGAGTTGGAGCAGCTGGTCTCTAAAACCATTTCCTGTGACAAAGTTCCCCAGTGAGCACAGGGAGGGACTGAGAATAGAGAGGAAAGAGAAGGAGAAACAGAGCCTTCGCCTTTGGAAAGGAAACCAGGTGTTTCCAGCATCTGGGGGTTATGTTAGAGACAGTGTAAAAAGACAGGAAGACACCAGCATCTGCCCTCAACAGGTGAGACTGTGCTCATTATTACACACAGGGAGGGCGGGCCTCTCTTCTGTGGGAATAGAGCATCTGCAAACAGACAACTTGGATAGGACCCTCTGCCCTGGGGGCTTGGGAATGAGAAAGTGGATGCAGCTGTGGTAGCTGTGGGCCTGTGATTTCTCTTTTCTGGGATTGTTTGCTTCAGGGAAGACAGATTACCCCAAGAGGCTGTCTCTGTAAACATTCCTCTCTGGGCTGAGCGAGGTTGAGCAAGTCAGCAGTAATCTCGCAGGAATTCTGCACTTACAACAGAGGTTCTCCATCTCTCGGAATTACATGTTTTCATTTGGACAACCTTAAGTGCAAAGTTTTATAGTTATAGAAGCAGTTGAGTCTTTTCCACCAAGTTTCATGATGCTCAGATACTAGCTTCTCTGAAATAAACCATATTTTTTCTGCACCATCGGTTCTCAACATGGGGTCTCTAGATTAAGAACATCTCTCAAAGATTAAAGTAAAAGTGCAAATTTGTGAATTGCATCAAAAGAAAAAAAGAAAAGAAGCCTGTAGGAGTAAAACCATCACAGAGACGAGGAATCCTTGAGGTCTGTTTTTAGAAGCTGGTCGTTGATTCTGCTGTGTTGACTCTTTCAAGTTAGAGTCTCAGTCCTGGTGAGAATCATACTTGGCCTCTCATCTCTCTGTGACTCCATTGAGACTGCCTTTCTCTTCATCTCTCTTACCTGTGCTTTCTGTTGAATGTAAATTATTCTACAATTGTATTGGCTCGCCCTTATCCTAATAATCAACCCCAAATTTTGAAATAGATCAATTTGATTGAGAATGTTTTGTGCATCTGTACCTCAGAAATATTTTTTTTTTACTCAGTGTTATCCTGGCAAATAATGTCTTAATAGATCAAACTTTCTTAATATTCTGCAAATTTGCCCTAGTGTTCCACATGATGCTTCCTCAAGAGGTTACGAAAATAAAACCCAGAACATATGTAAATATGGATAATTATGGTCATGAGTCAACTTGATAATTTGCGAACAATGTATCATATATGTGTTTCTCTTTCTAAAAAAAAAAAGATTCATGATGTCTTATCCCTAAGTCATTAAAAATAGCTCCAGAATTCAGTCTAATTATCAAAAGTTTTCAAATTGCATCACACTTCCCACCCATCCTCAACACTATTTCATGATGTTTTGGAAAGTGTGAATAAATTTATGCTTTCATGTTGTGCAAATGAACTTGACTTTGCTGCACTGCACCTTTAAAGATAATCCTCTCTAGATAATCAGGTTAAGTAGATGACTCTCAGTATTGATTATAAAGAGAAGTTTAAATTTTCAGAATACTGTGTATGTATAATGAAATACTTTGTCTCACAATATAGCAAATTATATTTTTATTAAAATTTGTGTTCAGAAAACACAAATTTCTGTGACAGCATCTGTGATATTTGCTTTCAAAGGTTTGCATCTCAGACGTTTTTGTTTCTAAGTGAGCCCTTTTCACACGTTCCAACCATGTGATGCCACCTATGACGGAGCCCTCAATGGTTGCCATGCTATTTGGACATTCTCTCCAATGGGATAATGAATGAAATTTATTTTCACCCTCAGAGTTTTGTAATAGAAACACAAGACTAAGACTTTTAACATGACTGTAACAATTGATTCTGCAACAGTAATTCTTGATAAACACGAACATTGGTTTATAAAGTCTTTTTCCAAAGATAGAGGATCTTTCTCCCTGAGTCTTTTCTTCCTAGTAGGAAGAGATAGGAATGCTTTTTAGCAGATAAAAGGAAGGCATTCTGGGAGGGAGGTGTGACACTACCCAGCCTGGATCAAGAGACTTTCCTTTAGAGGAAGACTTGTAAGGAAAATAATGTGAATGACTATGCATGAAGCAAGTATGGGTTTTATAGAGAGAACTGTGAAATTTGTGACCTTTGTTACAGTTTTGAACAAAAATATATAAGGAAAGAAAAGTTATAAGATTAAAACAGGCAATATTTTTCCTTTCTCTCTCCAGCTAGACTGCTTCACAATTGTTTTCCTTTTTCTGTCTCATTTCTTCCTCTCTAGAAACACCTATTTAAATGACCTTTTCTAGAAAAAGATGTAATTTTTTAAGTGTGGGAGTAAATGAAAAGGGAATTTCAGATTAAGGACCCAGGACTCAAAAGAACAGAACAATGTATTTGTATGTGCAGGTTACGTCTAAAGAGTCTAACATAGAGATCAGGAGTGAGAATTGCTCTATATTGTTTGGTGAACGCTCTATAGAAAAGTGACAGAGTACTCAGTGACCTTGAGTACATAATTCAGAACTTTAAAGGCTCCCAACAAGAGGAGATGAGAAATATTTGAGGTAACAGAGACACCACATACTCTAATTTGATCACTGCACATTTTATATGCATACTAAAATGTCACACTGTACCTCCAAAACATGTACAATTATTATCAACCAGTTAAAATGAGAAATAAATAAAATGGAGTATAAGATCAGAAACAATGTGTTTTATCCGAAAATATCCCTGATTTCTAATTTTTTACTTAATAAAATAGAGTCAACAAAACAGTTTCATCGATCTGTTGAGAAGACATAAATGAGCAGAATTCATAAGAACCTTGCATATCACTGGCCAAGGCTCTGTCAGTGATGAGCCTCTGCTTGTTCTTATTTGGTGACTCAAAGGCAAAAGATATGTAGGAATGTAGGGAATTATACTATGTTGTACATGTACTAATAGACTAATTCTTGCAAAATTGTGATACCTATGGCTCTGTGTGGTGTAGGCACATATGCATGTGTTTGTGCACTATTCTGTACAATATGCATAGAATCATGGAATAAGTTAATATGAATGCAATTGTTAATTTTTTTGTATTGAACTAATTTTAAGAAAAAATTTGAGTTCTTTATAGGAAACCAGTAACTTCTAGAAGAGCTATTTTTGAATATTTCATTGTAGAATTATATTTACAAAAACCTTTCATTTTCCTCATCTCTACTTTCATGAGCACCTATGTATTAATGCCCTTGGTCTGATACTCTGTACAATACTTTCCTTATATTTTTATGTGTTCATTAGTCATATTAAGGTTGGACAAGCCAACCTAGTATGAGGAATAGGGTCCCAAATGCCAGTAAAAGAGTCAGAGACAGCCTCTGCTTTCGCTGTTAGGAATCCCATAAGAGGACCAAGCTACACAACTGTAACATACATGTGGAATGTACGTATCAGTCCCACCCTGGCTCCCTGGTTATGGGTTCAGGCTCTGAGCCCCTATGAGCCTAGGTGAGTTGGTTCTGTATGGTTTTCTGGTGATGTCCTCCACACCCCCCCACCAGGATTCACAGAGTTCCACCAAATGTTTGGCCATGAGTTACCACATCTGTTTCCGTTTATTGCTGGACAAAGCCTCTCTGACGACAAGTGGAGTAGGCACCAATCTCTGAATATAGCATAATGTCGTTAGGCATCATTATGCGTACTTATTTTTTCTCCAGTCCTCTTTGGTTCTATTGTAAGTCTCTGGGCCATCCAGCCCCTAGATCCTAGTCCTCCAGACTTTGTCAGGTATAGTCTCACTCTTGTGGCATGGGCCTCATCCTGGACCAGTCAAGGTTGGCTACCCCCACAATCTCTGTGCCACCGTTATCCCAGAACATCCCATAGGCAGAACAGGTCGAAGGTTATGTGGCTGGATTGGTGTCCCAATTTCTCCACAGGAAGTCTTGCCTGACCACAAGATATGACCAGTTCAGGCACCCTTTCCACTATTGCCAGGAGTCTTAGTTTGAGTCATCCTTGTTGATTTCTGGGAGTTTCCCTTGTACAAACTTTCTACCCCACCCCCAAATGTACCCCCTTCCAGTTATCTCTTTCAGTACTTTCTCCCTTCATGCCCCCCACCTGATCTCTCATGTCTCCATTCCTACCTCCAGTCCACTCAAAAGATCTCTTCTTTTTTTTCCTTCCCAGGGAGAACTGAGAAGCCCCCTTTGAGGTCTCCTGAGATTGTGTTATCTATTGGAAAAACCTGTCTCTAGGGGACATGTGGCCCAGTCCTAGTACGTACCCTTAATCTGAGAGCTTTCTGTTTATTGTGAACAGGATTAAATAAAATCAACCATAGGTCAAGAGGTGGGGCAAGCAACTAGTTGACTGGAAATAGCCATCAGAGGGGATCAGGAAAATAAAGAGGTGCACAGGAAGTAGTACAGAGAGACTTTTAGTTTGGCAGGCATTTTTGGTTTGGGATGGTCAAGGATGAAGGTCAGCTAGTTGCTTTCACTCCATCTCCGAGCTAGCATGTTTTCACCCCAGCATCTGGCTCCTGAATCTTTATTGGTAAAGTAAAACAATAGACTTAGTTAAAACAAGATTTGTTTTTCTATATAGAGGCAACTGTGGAGGTAGTGGCAGGATTCAGAGGCCCCAACTGGCCTCTGCCTGAACAATGAGGCTGTAGCTGCTGCAGCATATAGTCTTTAGTTAAAACATCAGTAGGTTTAGATGTACCACCGATGTAAAAGCAAGTTATTTGTGGTTATTGTGAGAGGTGTTATTTTCCTGACTTCTTTCTCAAATCATTTATTATTTATGTATAGAAGGGCTACTGTTCTTTTGATTTCTGTGGTAGAACAGCCTGACCCTAGGCTTTATGGATGACTTCAAGGCAAGAGAGGAATCTAGAGAAGATTGGACTATGGTGTCATGGGAATGTATAGATTCAGACAAAGGAATGATAGAGGGGAGCGACTACTCAACCATTGCTATGCAAATGATTTGTACATATCCAACCCAAAATTCAAGCAGGCCAAACCATCAAGATATTGGACATGAGAATCATCTGACAAACACACAGTCAAAATGACTATATTCTGGTCAACAAGAAACTCTTATCTGGTATCCAAAACAGCCAATCATGTCCTAGTGATGACTTAGGGTTAGGTCACCAACTTGTTTTAGCCAACATTCAACTGAAACTTAGGAGAGACACACCAGGCAAGACAAACCAGAAGATCAATCATAAATAACTGATGAGCCCAGCTGTAGAGAGAGAGAGTACAATAGAACCACTGAAAAGCAGATGAGAGAAATCATTAAATAACCTTTTACAGATGTAGAAAGCCAATGGGAGAAAATTAAAAGAGCTACACAAAAGGCTTCAAAGGAGATGCTTGGTTATGCAAAAAAGGTAACACCAGTAGAATGGCTTATTGCAGAGATGATCAGTGTGGTAGAAGAAAGAAGGGATTTAAAGAGGAAATGAAGAGGCAATTAGCAGACAGCAAAACACCACAACTCTCTGTGCAGGAAGGTCAAAAGAAGAGCAAAGGATAGAGAGCTGTATATACAAGGTATATGCAGAGAGGTCAAAGAGACTAGACTCCATAATAAAACATATTTTGTCTACGAAGCTATCAGATGGATAGTTGCCAGTTAGGCTCCTCAGATTTGGGTGATTAAAGGTGAACAAGGTCATTTATTAACAGAACCAGGGGAAGTAAAGCAAAGATGGAGACAATACTTCGACACCCTATACAATGACCCTAATGCTGTCAATGTAGACTACAATGAGGAAGACTTCGACAGCCACTCAAACACCAGAGATGATGAGGAAATATTAAATATTGACAGGAGCAAGATAGAGGAAGATATAAAGAGAGCAAAATGCAGGAAGGCCCCAGGAGTGGATGACATCATGTTAGAAGAGTTGGAGGTGGCTACAATAGACTTAGGGACTGAGGTACTTCTCAAACTCTTCAGAGAGATATGGGAACATAAAATGATTCCCATGGAATGGTAGGACTCAGTCAGAATTCCCCCCCCCCACACACAAAGAAGGACTGAACAGCTCAAATTACAGGGGCATTGGCTTGTTGTGCCATAGCAGCAAGAGCTTCTCCTTCATTATCCTACAAAGAATGAAGGGTGGAACAGAAGAAATCGGAGCAGAGGCCCCATGGAAATTCAGAGCTAACAGAAGGACCATCGATCAGATCTTCACTT
>JAQHUG010000518.1:147587-199795 GCA_028555095.1 Dicrostonyx torquatus | reverse complement strand
TGGGTACATTAAAACCAAAAGAAAAGCATGTCATTTATAAAACTGAAAAGGTAGGCTTTATATAACATTGCATATCTTGGGGCTGGGGAGGTGACTCAGTGTTTAAAACACCGGGTGTTCTTGCAGAGGACTCATGTTTGACACCTAGCCCTATACTGCAGCAACTCATAGCTGCCTGTAACCTCCAGTTCCAGGGAATCTGACATGCTAATCTTCTGGCCTCTGAGAGCACCATGCATGCATGTTGTACAAAGATATACATGCAGATTAAAAGCTTATACTCAATAAATAAATAAATAAAGTAAATTTTATATTACATATTTTGTTAGATAATTATCAAAATGACTTTATTTTTTAACTGAAAATGGTGGTGCTGAGCTTGGTGGCATGTAGGCATAGTGGTGAAGAAATAGATGAGAACTATGTCCTGCTCCTGTTATACTTTGTCTAGAGATGAGAGAAAGGAAGAGATGAGAAGAAAGGAGTGAAGAAGAGAGGAGAGGAGAGGAGAGGAGAGGAGAGGAGAAAAGAGGGAGTAAACTAGGTCTTGTACAGTCTTTCTGAATTCTCACTTCCATTCCCAATGATATATTCTCTCCAACAAAACCACACCTCCTAATTCTTCTAAAATAATGCCACTCCCTGGTGACTAAGCATTTACATATATAAGCTTATGGGGCTATTTTTATTCAAGCCACCGCATTGAATAATTATGTTTTGAAAAGAAAGTAATAAATGAATGGCCAAAAATGATAATTTTCAACATTAGCATCTTTGAACAATTTTATTCCTATACCAAAGCTTTGGTGAATATGTACAATGGCTGGGTTATATTCTGGATGCCAACCTCCTGACCTGAGTCAGAAAACCATCACTCTAGACCAAGTGAGCAAAAAATAACAAGAAAATATCTATAATTAAATATGTGAAGAGAACTGAAGTATGTCAACAGGATAGACAAGAACCAAGCATCTACCTTAGCCAGTTCAGGGAATGATGGATGTGTTAAGAAGGGATTTGAACTGCAAGGTGACACCTCTGTTAAAGTGAGTAGGATGAACATTCTAGGCAAAGAAAACAGGGCGTTAACTTTCCAACTTTATAACAAACTACCTAAGATACAAGTTAGTTCTTATAATGGCTCACTGTCAGAGATCTCAATCGATGGTTGCTTTTGCCACTGCTTTGGGCCTGAGGTTGGACATCATGTGGAAATATATGGCAGAGCAGGCCTACTTATTCATAAGCAAAGAAACAGGAAGAGTTCAGTTTCACAACCTCCAGCCCAGGCATCACCCATCTCTTAAGATCCACAACCCCCTAAGCAGTCTATGCTGAAGACCAAGGCCTTAACAGAGAGGGGTGGGGCGTTGCAGGTCCACACTGTGGCCACCAACTAGTCCAGTCTTTGCTAGACAGCAACAAGAGAGGAAGAAGTGGAGTGAGGAGGCAGAACAGAAGAAAGGGGAGAAGACTCACGGATAAGCAGGCCATGTGAGCTGGAGAAGTCCACGGAGGGCGTTATGATCAAATGCAAAATCAAACATTTCCTACGTGAAGAGGGTGGGTTTGAATGTTATTCAAATGTGTGAGTTTTGTGTATACTATATGAACACACAACAGTATGTAACAACAGACCATTCGCTTCCCCCTGGATTCATACTTCAGATGCATCCTTTTTCCTCTGCTACAAAGCAGTATTGCTATTGAAAATAGAGATAAAAAGGAACGACATGACTGCTCCTAGGTGTGGTGGGGAAGAAGGTTTATTGTGGATATGTGGGAGACATGGCCAAAGGCAGAGACACCCGGGAAAGTCCAGAGTGAACGTGACCCTGAGCCATGTGAGGAGAAGGGAGAGTGGAGACGAGACAGGAGAATAAAGGCTAGACAGAAGGGTAGGGTCATCAAAATAACTGGATTATATAGGGACAGGCAGCCCAGTCGCTGAACTATAGAGGTCAAGGTAGAGGGTGGAATGTGCCAGTCATATCCTGTATGGGGCGGGGGGGGGGGACTGTATGACTGAGGGATGCTGGGAGAACCTGGTGGCCAGGTCTGCTTTGATATGTTAAATAGGCATCCTGGTTAGCCATTAGTCCTCCTTTTGAGACCTGAAAGCTATGAGTGTTCATTTTCTTATCTTCCACACATCTGTCTGAAGATTTCTCTGGAATGTGTTCATAGGGGCAGAATTGCTTCCTGATATGAATTTCCAGTTTGACTTGGTGTCTCCAAACTGCTCTGAAATGTCTGCACTGACTCACACTCTGAGAACCTGCAACACTGAGAATCCTATTCTAGACATTTCCCACGATACCATCATCCTCTCTGTGCTAATATGACAGACACGAAATGACATCCTGTTCTTTCTTCATTGTGTTTCCCTAAACATCAATGCACTCTTTTTTGTTGCTAATCCTTACAAAATTCATTTCTTTATTCTTAAAAAACCAAAAACCAGAAAACTTCTCTGCTGACTTTTCCTACTTTCCTCGGTTCTCACAGTAATTTATACAAATCTTCATTATAAGATTTGCACATATCTTCCTCACAAGGCTTGGATGGCAGCACTTGCTGCTTCCAGCCCTCTTGCTTGCTGATCCGTCTAACACCCTCCCACGCACTGCATCATAGAGCTCCAGGGAAGCAGCTCACGGTTGATTCTACCTGTACCACCGCTGAAGTTCAGGAAGTGTTATTGGCTTTAAAACATACTAAATCATTTCATTTGTTTTTAAATCTTTAGTTAATTTTATTTGTATCACTGATTGACAATTTTCAACTTCTAATTTTCATATTCTTTTTCCCCCCTAGCCTTTAAAATAGCCTCACAGGGGTGAGAGATATGTTTTAGCAGTTCAGACCTCCTACTTATCTTACTTACAGAAAATCCAGGTTTGTTTTCCGGCATCCACACAGGCAAGTTACAGCCACCGGTACCTCCAGCTCCAGATCTGACACCATTTTCTGGCATCTGTGGGCACCCCTACACACACACACACACACACACACACACACACACACATAAACAAAAATGAAATAAATCTTTAAAAATTAGCCTAACAATAAAGCACATTTTATAACTCTTAAGCTTCCTACATATACTTGTTAAATCACCTTCCACAACAGGCTTCTGAGGAGAGAGTCAAATTTTACTACTTGCATATAAAATTAATTAAAAGGGGGCATTTACTATGATGCAAGTAATGATCTTGGGAAATCAGTGTTTAACTGGAGATCAATAAAACTTAAGTGCATGCTATTCACAAAAGAAAATTTAATTCCTTTGAAGAATAGCGCCTCATATTTAGAATGTGCATTCAAAATTTGAATTACATTTGAAATTGAAGGACTGCTGCCCACCAGAACTTCTGTTGCTGTTGGCATTTTTCCAGTTCTTTGAAAGTTTTATACAATGTGTCAATAATCATGTTCACGCCCTTCTCCAACCTCTTCAAGGGCACCACTCCCTTTACCACTCAGCAGTAGCCTCCCTAAATATAAATGGCAGACATACTGGGCAAGAATACAGGGAGGCAATATATTCACAACAGAATCTAAGTTGTTTTTCTTGAAATAATTCTAGCCAAGGAAGTGAAAGACTTGTATGATGATAACTTTAAGGCACCTAAGAAAGAAATTAAAGTCACTGAAAGATGGGAAGACATCTATGCTTGCGGACTGGTAGTAGTAATACTATGAAAATGGTCATCCTATCAAAAGCAATTTACAAATTCAACATGATCCTCATCAAAACTCCAACCCTATTATTCACAGAAAAAAATTTAAATCTTAAAAAATTGTTATAACAACAGAAACTACACAGAATTAATGCATAATAATAATAGCACTGTTAATCACAATTTCTGCTTTAAGGTATACCATAGAGGCACAGTAATAAAAACAATGTGACCTTGACATTAAGATGCATTAAGCAATGATATATAATAAGACCCACCCAGAAGCCTATTTTCATACAACCTCATGATTATCTTTTAAAAAGCCAAAAACACATATTGGAGAAAATACAGTATCTTAACAAATGGTGATAAACCCAGAGTCATCAAAACGTGTCAGTGTTACGTTAAGGAAAGAAATCAAAGCACAATCCCCTTGCAGCAATTTGTCTAAGAACAAGCCCAGTCTTGAATTCTCTATTTCTCTCTGTTTTCTTTCATCTCTATGTAACTTCTGGTGTCCATCTTATCTGTAATCTATCTGTTGTGTGATTCTGAGTCTGGGTCTTTACGTCTCCCTATTGTTTATCTTGTCTGTCACTGTGTGTCTGTTCCCATTAAAGGACTTTGCTCTGTATTTATTGAACAGCATAGGAAGCATCACATGGGAAAGCAATAAGGGAGTTTTTATGGAGATTGTTAAGAGTTTTTCGAGAGATTTTCTTGAGTGACTCCAACTGAGCCAGATAACAAGCAACCTCTACAAAGCAATATCCATAGTTGGTTTTACCATTTGTGGTGGATATTTAATGTATAAGGTTGTTTTAAACATATTTGTTATTTTCAGAATTTACTGTAATAATACACAAAACATTGTTCTGAGTCAGGGGCATGGAAGAATACTTAATTTAGGACTAAAGAAGTGTGTTAGCTTATGTTGTAATAGTTGATTACATGAGAAATCCAAGGCAAGTGCTGTTGCTTGATACTTTGTTCTCTTAAAGGTAGGTTAAACAAACAGGCTGAGTGCATAGAAGGTTAGCAGTCTTAGGTCTTAAATGACCTCAAAGTGTTTTATTATCTTCAACTGTGAGATTCCAGTCTGTAAGAATGCAAGAGGTACTTTCATGATAACGTATAGCTACAAAATAGTACCAGTAAAATGATAAGTGCATGTAGAAGAATAAAACTAGATCCATATCTCTCACTGTGTACAAAGTTCAACTTCAAGAGCACACAGGATGTCAACAGAAGACCTGATAACCCGAATCTATTGGAGGAGAAAATAGGGAATATGCTTGAGCTCATTGGTTTATGAGGTTCTTCCCTTTCTTAATCTAGATTCCAACCTTGGCTCTATGCAGGGCTCTAGAATTGGGACCAATGAGAGGAGCTAGTGAGGTCTAATTGCAAAGTGACAGTAAGAGGAATGTCAAGGGAACTCCAGTAGTATTCCCCTACAGTCTGATTTAGGCAGGAGTCCATTCAAGAGAAAAACTAAAATCCATGTGGAGATGAGGCATGCTGGATGGTAGGGTCAAGTTCCTCTTGACTCAGACATTGATTTAGCACCATGGGAAATGAACAGAAAGCAGTTCTGAGCAGAGGAGAGAAGGAGAAACAGCATGCCCAGGGCAAGGTTGCTATTGTAGGTTGTGGCTATGACTTGGTGGTCTGCCTTAACAGGCCCTAAAACATGTAACTCTCTTCATGCCCTTGCTAGTGTCTCTGCCCATGCTTCAAGTTTGTCCTCCAGGGTTCCTTCCCATCATGAGGATGTGACATTCAAAGCCAGACTTGCTCATCCTTGAAGTAATGAACTAATTCTATAAAATGAAAATGAATATTTTAAAATATTTAAATAATTTAAAGAATTTGAATGTTAACAGCTCATGACTAAAACACAACTTAGCTTTATTTGTGTATGTATTTATATTTATCTGTGTAGAAGTATACATAAATATACACATGCATACAAACACGTGAAATACATAAGAAAGAGAGAGAACAGAAGTAGTACATATCCTTGAACTCTGAACTGACACATTCAATCAAACAATAATTGAATGAATTCAGAAAAAAATCATTACTATAACTACTGCATGGATTAATAAATTCTACAGCCCATTGTGTATAGATTATGTACAGACAATAAAACACTTTACAGAGGGTACTGACTCCTGTAGTCTTAGCATTAAGTTCTTGTGGATACTGAGGCATGATTGGCTGTATCTATACACTGTCCCTCCACGCCTCACTCTTTGCCCGCTTTTCTGATATACTGCAGTCTTAGGTAAGTAACTGTTGAGGGCAGACATTGTACACCTATTTCCATTCTTCCTGCTGAGACTCCATAATGGGGAGAACCCTAAATAATGCGGAAGTGATCTCGCACACTGCTCTCACTTTTCTTTCTTCATGTTGATGGTGACGATTTTGCCACTTGAATGTATATTGAATTTACTCATGTTGCGACATAGGATCCTAATGCATATTGCCTTTCCATGAGCCAAGTCTGTTTTGATTTATTAGATTTATTAGGAAAACAATACTGTCATAAACCTGTTGTGGCTTGGAACTGAATAATTTGTGTATCTTTTCACTGTTGGTTGAATGGCTGATTGAATTATTCAAACTAATTTAAAGCTAATTTTGAATTTAAATATGATGTAATTATAACACTTTAATGTTTAAAAAAACCCATTTCATCACAACCAGAGGTATGGGATGTGTACTGACTTGAAAGTTCATCTTCATTCTTCCTGCTTATATTTAAATCTCCTATGTGTTCCTCACATCAGGAGGCTCTCACATTTAATCATTTGCATGTGACAATGGCAGATTAGCCACTTCTTAAGATTCATGTTGAGAAGGGTCTGGAAGTCTCTCTGGCTTTGGACTGCCTTCTTTTAAATCGGTACACTGGACAGACTTGTAAACTGTCTCTCTATGCTCTACACTATGTCTTGTGTTGGATCTGTATCCAGACACAGCACAATTCTCAATATCAAGGCATTAGGAACTCAGAAACTCTCTGCTTGTCATTGCAGAGCTGGGTTTTAAGTCTTTTATCTCTCCGTAGACAAAGACTAAAAGCCTAATAAGAAACTCAAAGCCAAGAGGGGCTGCTTTGCTTTAGGGTGTATTAATCTTCTGGAGAGACTGCGAACGCCTTTCATTTAATGGAATGGGAACCTTGGGACAACCAATTTACAGGGGCTGAAAAATACTTTAGGAAGCATTTTTCAATGTATTTTTAAGAATATTATTTATATCCTCTGCTGGGTGAGCTGAGATCACACTTCAAGGGACACCTATAACACTAAATCACACTAGATTTCTGTGCCCAGGCTTCATCTCTCTTTAAAGTGCAGTTCTGCAGTGTGTGCTGTGAAGAAGCTATGCTAAGATCAATTTATGAAATCTACACTTTTACTGATCACCTTCTCATGCCAAGTTGTCACCGAGGAAATAAAGGAGAAAAAGACATTGGCATTGCTAATACCTTCATAAGTACCAGGGCCAGGGGATACTAGGCCAGAGGATGCGTAAGTCAAGCAGTGATGCTTTAGCTGAGGTGACAGGCTGAGGGGAAGAGGTGTATACCAGAACACCTATCTTAAAAACAGAGGGAAGGAAGATCGTTCAGCACTGGAGATGTTGTCTAGGCAGAATATAGTCTCCAGAGATATGCATGTCCCAATCTCTATAGAGAATTTGATTTTGCCTATATTATTCTGGTTAAAGATTTGGAGATTAACAGAAGTATTCTGAATTATCTTGGTGACTATAATCTAAGCACAGAAAGAGGAAAACCGAACCAGTCAAGAAGCAGACGAGAAAATCAGAAAAGCTGAGAAAATTCCAAGGACGTGAACAACTTGATGCTCTGTTGCTGGTTCTGAGATATGGGGTCAGGTGGGAGGACCAGAGAGAGAACCTATGAGAAGTTGCCTGTGATTAGCAGGTGGCCAGCAAGAAAGCAATAACCTCATTCCCATATGCAGGGTCCTTGGAAGTGAATTTTTCCCCAGGTCCCTAAGAAAGAAACACAGTCCTACTTGACTCCAGCCTCATCTCTCAGTAGACAGAGTGCTGCTGGGACATGCCATGGTAGACTTCTGACCAACAGCATTGGACATAAGCCATGCATGGAACTTGACAATATTTTGCTTATGGTAGTTTACTAAGGTGCCAATGAAAAGCTAACCTACAATATAATGCATGTCTTTCAATCTCTCCTCATGGCTAGTCTGTATTAATTGCAGAATTTATTTCACATTACCCGTGACTAGAGGAATAAGTATCTTCTCATGAATGTTCAGTTTGAGAAGCATAGTCATGAGACACGCGACTAAAGGGAATGGGTGTGGGTGTATGTTTGCATGTGAGATGACTCCTTATTCAAATTCAGGTAACACTGAATAATGCATTTCTAGTTTTAACATTCAAAACATATACTTACATGTTGAAGACTGCAATCAAGAAGATCATAAAATTACTTTCCCAGGGCTCCCAAAATTTACTTCACCGTTCATTTTGCTTTTCTCTGTGAGAATTTCCTGGCAGCTACCTAATAAGTGCCATACACACCAGGCTTTGGAAAACTGAGCTAAGAGGTAAACACAGGCTACTCAAGACATTCCTCGTCCAAGCAGAGAAGACTTTGACAGTCCTTGGAGGGATGTTACTTGGGAACACACAAGACTGTAAATTTAAAGGATCCTCTAAACATGGAGAAAAGATTAGGGGGGCAGAAATCAAATTGAGATACAGGTTGAAAGATGAGTGTAGGAATCTATGAAATGGAATTAAACCCAAGTGAAAAAATTTCATCAGAGGTAGGAAGAGATAAACAAAACAAACACAAAAGGCTATAATCTAGGAAATGCTACTAAGATACTGTTTAAATAGATAGGAAGATAGATAGATAGACAGACAGACATACAGATGAATAGACACACAGACAAATGGTTGGTAGCTAGATGGATAAATACATAGATATACAGATGATAGATAGGCAGATAGAAAGATAGATAGATAGATAAACAGATGGACAGACACACAGACAAATGGTTGGTAGATAGGCAGATGGATAAATACAAATATATACAGATGAAAGAAAGATAGATAGATAGGCGGATAGAAATGTAGATATATAGATAAGGTACATATGCTTGTGAGCTACCATGTGGTGCTGGAAATCAAACTTGGGTCTCTGGAAGAGCAATAAATGTTCTTAACCACTAAGCCTAGTATGTATGTATTTAAATAAAACCACTTTCTAATTAACTTATAAATAAAAACATTACATAGTTTCAAGAAGATAAATTATAAATGTTTGCTAAAATAGTTATGTTTAGCATGATATTAAAATATTATACAATTTACATGAGTCTATCAAAAAAATCTTTAAAGTATATTATAGTACATATATACATAAACATAAGACATATTTATGTTTTCTGTATCAATTAAAAGTAAATAACAAGTATATTCACATAAAAATGGAGTAGAAGAAATGAATGTGAAAAATCACTTCTAGATTAGAAAGCACAAAGGAAGACTCAAGATCAACCAGTCTGGGCATGACACAGTTCATTTAGCTTGCATCCCTTCAAGGGATCTTTGTCAAGGAAATGGTGAGTCCAGGAGGCAGACTGTATTTGGACAGACACACAGCATGGGAGCTGAGACTGCTTTTAAGCTCCCCACTCTTCGGTTCTGAGGTTTGTCTGTTTGTTTACTTTGGGCTATAAGTTCTGCAGCTGAAGACCCATAAATTACTTCCTGGCAAAACAGATAGGGTTGGTAAGCATTTATCAAGGGAGGGAATGAGTAAAATGTTGCAGCTAAGTAGGAAAATTCAGGGTTAAGATAAATTGAGACTAGATTTTCCCTACTTTTTAATGAAAGAAAGGATTATTTTGTTTTGTTTTGGTTTAAAAAACAATATAATTTGGGGTAAATTGAAAGAATGAACAATCTTCAATTTTCCCTTCGAACAAAGTCCATTCAGTTGAAAATGATCAAATGGAATGTCCTTCTCCAATCGTGGCAGTAGCTACAATTGTCTTGGGTCCTCGTCTGCTGCCTGCTTCCCTCCATTTCCCTGTGGCTCAGTGTCTGCTTCCCACAGGTCCTAGAGGGCACCCCTCCAAAGGCATTCAGAAACAACAGTGCACACCAGCTGAACATGTTTAAGAATTACTCTGTAAATCATATAAGGCTTGAAGATTTTTTAATTCATCCCCATTAAATATAATAAAAAAGTGAGTCTCTTCTTCCAGTTTTAGCTTTGGAAGGGCAGAAATGAGGCAAAGGTAGCAAAGAAAGATATTTTGAAAGGGGTAAGACTCATCTGGGGACTAGTGTGCCACATAGTTATATTTTAAAAACTGTACCTTAAAGTTATAATCACATCTTGCACGTAACATAAACCTGATATCTGACTTTACTTGAAGTCTAGAGATTCACAAACCTGGAAGCTATATAACACAGGACCTAAAAGGACCATCTAAAAGCTTTTTGTTTAATATGAGAATTTGTTTCTGAAACTGTGTGCCCAGTATAAGCAAGTTCTCATGTGCCAGGGTCTTCTCACTGAACTGTGATTCAGAATGAGCTAAAACACAATTAGAACACTTCTCTTACGTCTGTTGTGGCTCCTGTTTAGTTTACTTGTGTTCAGTCATGGTGTGACAAGCACTGTTCAGAGTCAAATTCTCCAGACATGAAAACTTGTCCCACTAGGCTACACCCACGTCTCTCTGGTGAGATGTCATGTGCACGGTGAAAACACCAAATGGTTGCAGGTGGTCCATGCAGCTGGTGGAAGGGCATGATCTGAGGATGGATGTTAATTCAATCTGCTCTGGCTTTACCTGTCTTCATGAGCCTTGAGACTTCCTTTAGCTTTGTCTATGCTCTCAGCTGTTGGTTTTGATGGCCTGAAATATCAATGTTTACATTACAGGAAGAACGTCTCATCAAAACTCCATTTAAAAGTCATAGTGCTAGATGCTGAAAGGGTTGTAGTAGCCCTGAGTCAAAGCTTAGGAGGTGGGGGAAAGCCTCAAAAAGAGCAAGATTGTCAACCATCAGTGCATCCAAGCACAACCTCAGGCAGGGAATACAGAGATGAGTGTTGCTAGTTTCTCATGGTCACTTTGCTGTCAGAACCTCACATAGTATAGCTGAGTATGGAGGCTGAGGCAGGAGGGACATTAATGCAACAGATCTACTTCTAGCTTCTTTAGGAGCCTTCTCATTAGGTTACATAGTGGCTGTGCCAGTTTTCATGCCCACTAACAGTGAAGAAATGTTCCGATTTCCGCACATCCACACGAGCATTTCTCATTTGCTTGTTTGTGTGGGTTGTATTGTTTTTGTTATTTTAACCATTCTGACTTGGGTGAGACAAATATCGAAGGAGTTCTAATTTTCATTTCTCTGGTGGATAAGGATACTGGATATTTTTAAAATGCTTCTCAGCCTTTTATATCACATCTCCAGGAAACTCTTTTGTGTAGTTCCATGCTCACTACTTCTGGAGTAGGTCTATGCTAGAGGTAGCATGGATTTGAATTGGTCTTAATAATAAAAACCTAGAGTCAGATATTAGGGGAGTGAAAGCTGTGAGATCAGAGAAGCAGTGCAGTCAGCCAATAGAGAGATCTTTTACTACCAAATCCTCAGACTGCATCTCCAGACTGCATCCTTAGATTGTATCTGAGTTCTTGTCTCCTCCCACCTCATAATCCTCTTTCCATCCAGCCTAATCCCTTCTTGTCTCCACCTCCCTAGTGCTAGAATTACAGTCATGTGATGCTGTAGGATAATACTCTTGTGCACTGTAAAGATTTGTCACTTGTATTAGTTTAATCAAATGCTAATTGGCCAGTAGCCAGGCAGGAAGTATAGGCAGGGTGACCAGACTACAGAGCTTGGGAAGAAGAAAGGCAGAGATGCAGCAGCCAGACAGACAGATGCAGAGGAAACAAGATGAAAGTGCCTTGCTGGTAAAAGGTACCAAGCCATGTGACCAGACATGGATGAGAATTATGGGTCAATTTGAGTCGTAAGAGCTAGTTAATAATTAGTCTGAGCTAATAGGCTAGCCAGTTTATAGTTAATATAGGCCTCTGTGTGTTTCTTTGGGACTGAATGACTGTGGGACTGGGTGGGACAGAAACTTCTGTTTATAATTGGTGCCTAAGTGTTTGGCAAGAATTTCCACAAAAAGCCTGAGAAAGTTTTGAAAAAACAACAACAACAAAAGGATTCTAGACAGTCAAACACAGCTTTTTGGTAACTGGCTTTTCTCTAGTAGACTCTGCTAGCAGCAAGCAGAGCCACAGCTCCTTTAATAAAGGCTTCTTGACTCAGTGTTAGCAGCAAAAAAAGAAAAAAAAATGCTTGACTGTTCTTTTAAGAGACCCTCCTACCAAACACTTTAATGGTTTATGAGCAGCTGGTGGCAAGTTTCTTGTTGGGGATATGAACCTAGAAACTCTGTAAGTTGTGATAATAAACATGGCTCCCACCAGGACCTTTGCCATGAAGCTAGACTCTCAGAAAGCTAAGGAATGGGGTGGAACAGGCCACCAAAACTGTAGCTTTAACCCTAACCATATCATTTTAAACAGTTTGAAGTGTGTTTAAAAATATATATAGGCCTGGGAGAGAAAAGAAAAAGGATAAAGCAAGTACTTAAAAAAAAAAAAAGAAAGAAATAGAGTAGTTGGGAATGGTGGCACATGATTTAAACTCACACTTCCAAGGCAGTGGCAGGCAGACCTCTGTGAGTTCAAGGCCATCCTGTTCTATAGAGTAAGTTCCAGGATAGCTAAAGATACACAGAATAGTCCTGTCTCAAAAAATCAAAAATTAAAAAAAGCAGAAATAGAGTAAAAAAAAAGCCACATAAAGATAGAAAATACTCAGAGAATCTGGATACTGTATGTTATTGTGTTGTCTTTGGATTGTTTGACTGTGGAGGTGTTGGGCCAAAATTATCTCAGGGCCTGTAAAACAGAAAAAAGCCTGGCTTAAGTTTTAAGGATAGTCTCAAAGCTACCGAGTGAGGATAAGGCAGCAAAATCTTGGTTGGTGCCCTTCCAGCTAGAGGGAGGGTTTGGCTGTCTCTCAGTGGCTGGAGTTACCCCTGCATCACACCACCTCCTATGATTTCACTTAAACTATATAAGCTGATGCTCAGGGTAACAAACTGAGTTTTTGCTTTGACTTGACTCCCTACTGTGGAACAGGCGGATAGTGCACTCACCTTTCCCTGGGAAATAAGACCAGTGAGGCCGGGCACTGAGGAAGAAGCAACAGCTGGTAAAAGATATTAATACTGCTGGATTAAAACCTAAATATTTTGAAAATGCCTTGACTTCAAAATTTAAGTCCAAAGATATGTTCCTTTGCAGAAGAGGTTCTGCTTTTGCTTCCAAAGGAAATGAGAGGCTGTGGATTCATTCTGGATTAAGTAAAATAAGATTTTTATCAAACTGCCTTGATTTCAAGATTTAAGACAAAAGATATGTTTTGGAGAACAGATTTTGCTTTTCTTTCCATAGGAAGTGAGAGACTGTGGGTTCATTATGGATTAAGAAACATAAGGTTTGATCAAGGAAGACCCCCTGAAAGATCTCCAATGGGAATGGATGGCTCAGGTCATCCAACACTTCAGAGCACCTCTGTTGCAGATTCCTCTGAGTTCTGCATCCAGAACAGCCTCAAGACTGCTGGTTGAGATGATCCAGCCTCACAGGATACTCCAGTCAGGACTTGACCATAATCCTAAATTTCTTTGGATCTGCATAAGATTATCAATGCCCCCTATCAGCAGGAATTAGCCTAGAAAACAACACCCACATTTCCAAAAAATAAATTATGGATGTTTGTCTTTGTTTAGAGTGTTGGTTAAAAGTTGTTATGGATAATGGTCAGGAGAAAAGCTAAACAAAGGAGATTAGCTTAAGGTCTTGCTTTAAAAGGAAAAATAAAGGGAAATGATGTGGGACTGAATGGCTGTGTGACTGTGTGGGACAGAAACTTCCTTTTACAGTGTGACTCTCAGGTACTGGGATTAAAGGTGTGATCCACCAGCACCCTACTCTGTTTCACAGTCACATGAATTAAGATAAATGGCGTTCTGTGGTCCCAAGTCATTGACTCTGTGAGGTTAATTGCTACCATTTCATAACAGAGCCTAAAGTGGTATAAGAACTGAAAACGGACATTAACTGAAATATTGAACTGAACACATAAAGAGCATAGGTAAGTAATGCTGTGGGGTAATAGTATGGAGAGTAGATATTGAACAATTTGGAGAAGTTTATTAATCAAACAGAGCATAAAGAGTTAGGCAAATTGAGTAAGAAGAGAAAAAAAGCTAAAAGCTAAGTCAAGAGAGAAGCTCCACTGTAATTTATTCATAACTAAGAAATTATTTATTGAATAGCTTCTACATTGTGGGGAGTGTCTGGGTGTTGACCAGAAAAATCCCATTAGATTGTTTTAGAGACTTGAATCCTCAATACACATCTTTTTAAACGGAATGGGTAGGCACTTATCTTCAGTTTAGGCTCACACTAGAAACAAAAAGATGATATTCCAATTGATAATTAAATTGTAATATGTTATAATCAAAATGCCAAATCGTCAAGTTAGGTTAGCGTGTTATATTTCTTCAGCTGTTGTGAAGACTAAGCTACAGATCTGATGCACTCTGGGAGTCCTCAGGTAGTTCTAGCCAAGGGGTTGACAGAACTAGTTATTTATATTTGTGTAGATGATTTGTTTCTCTTATAATATATTGAGGTCATCATATTTCTGCTAGCAAGATGTTAACTGCCCCTAAATTTCTTTTAATTTTTATTTATTGTTGTTATTATTATTATTTTGTTTTTTGAGACAGTTTCTCTGTGTAACAGCCCTAGCTGTCCTGGAACTAGCCCTTGTAGACCAGGCTGGTCTCAAACTCACAGAGATCTGCCTGACTCCGCCTCCTGAGTTCTGGGATTAAAGTCGTGCACCACCACTGCCTGGCTAATCTCTTCTTTTAAAAGATGAGGTTAGCGGTATTATGGGCATTGGTTATCATGAGGGTCAAATTAAATACTTGAGGTGAAACAGAACTTTGTGTGTCAACTATTTGCACACTTCCTAAGCCATTGTAGTCACAGTCACATAGTAGTCAAGCAAACATTTCCTGTGTCTCTGGCAACGGTGGTTTCCTGTGAGCAGGTTGGTATCATGAACTACTGTGCAGTCTCTTGTTTACAGTGAACATTGATGTAAGTATAAAGCAAAGCTGCTCTACCTCTCTTATCATCTGAGAATAACACTCTTTTCTTTATATTTGCATACTAAGGACAGTGTCAGGAAAAGGAACAAAAGGATAGCACTTGTCACACTGCATCAAAGATGATTTAATTTTGTCTTTCACCAATCTGCCAACAAGAATGCCACATGCTTCTAAGATTAAGACTGAAGCATAATGTATTCACCCAGAAAACTTACATGGTAACAAAAGAAATAAATCATGTGAGTAAGTATAGAAATTAAAGTGGAAGTTTGCCAGGGACCAGTTCCAGAGGGGGACAGGTTCTAGAGAGGAGGCAAAAAGTAGGTGAGGGAGAAGTGGTGGTGGCAGGAGGGTCACAGCCTGATTAGCAGTTAGAATGTTTCTTATTTATACAGAATTCAGTAATCAGGGATATAGTCATGTTGTTCCAAAGTATAGCTTACATCATTGTTGTTTCCAACATGTGTTTAAATTTTCCTCTTGCACATGTGGCATCATAAGTTTAGAAATTACTGATAAATTATGACAGAATAGATTATCTTTTATATTTTCCCTCAAGTTTAGTCATCATTTATAGACAGAGATTTATTTATTTATTTATTTATTTGGTTTTTCAAGACAGGGTTTCTCTGTGGCTTTGGAGCCTGTCCTGGAACTAGCTCTTGTAGACCAGGCTGGTCTCGAACTCACAAAGATCCGCCTGCCTCTGCCTCCTGAGTGCTGGGATTAAAGGCATGCGCCACCACTGCCCGGCTAGACAGAGATGTTTTATAATCGTTTTTAATCATTAGCTTTATGACCTAATTTTTAAGTATCTAGAGTCATATGCCAGCCTGTTCTCAGGCTGGCAGCTCTTATGGCTTCAAGGACGCTAGACAGAAAGTAAATCTTCAAACAACCCTGGGCAGATTTCCATGTTTCAAGCAGTGTATTATTAACTCTTAGTGATCAGAGTGCTGAAGAAAAACCCTCAGGCCAAAGCTGCTGCTGTTCTTATTCAATTTATGGCACAATGCTATGAATCTTGTTGAACTTTTTAAGTTGACTTTGTTTTGATCATCCTGTTTTTGACTAAGTACAGGAGCAGATGTATCAAGAATATCTCACAGCTTCATAAAGAGATCTCTGGCACGTTTGTGTGTCACAACATCCAAGGTGTCAGGCAGACCTTCAAGTAGATAAGGATATCTCACTAAAATGAGGTTAGTATGTTTAGGACTTTCCTGGGGAAGCTCAGAAGCAGTACTCCTCAGAGAAGGCATAAGTGATTAATAAGAAATTCTCATCATTCTACTATCCCCAAATTGTACAAATATTAAAAGCCCCCATGCATGCAACATGTGACAATCAAAACCAAAAGTGGCATGGTGGCCATCATGCGGCTCAGCTTTGCTGGGCCTTTGTCACGCAGCTATGCTGACCTGATGATGTTTTCCAGTCTTGTCAGATATGGCTGTGCCGGAAGTGGAACATGTCTTAAAGGTGTTAGAGACACAGTCAGCAAACAAGGTAAGCTGGATGGCTGCCCTCAGGCAGGTGTCATGGAAGATGGGCTCTAATTTTGAAAGAAAAATATGGATCTGAGTTTAGAGGAGGAACGGACCTGACTCTCTACTTAGAAACATACTGAGATGAAGGCTGATATGTTTTGGATTACGTTCCATGTGTTTTGCTTGCAGGGGAAATATTTTAAAGTGAGAAAAAAGAAAGAAATTTGGCGGAGGGTAGTAGAAATATTGAAGTTACAATGCAGCTGCAATAAGAGCCAGGGCTATCTGGAAGCTGAGATGAACCTTCATAGACATCCTGCATTGAGAGAAATGACTGAGCCCACTGCAGTTTACAATGAAGGGTTTACCTGTGTGAGGAAGCTTCCTTCAGACTTGGGAAGTAGTGAGGAATAGGCTACACTCACTGTCAAGAAAAAAAAAAAAAACTCTGCTTGCAATGGGTAGAATGAGAAGAATCCAGAACGTATGCTACACATTAGTGTTAGAGGTTGACACAGGAAGCTTGGATCTTATATCAGCTTACAGGACCCATGTAAGGGCTTAATATGGTTTTTCTCCTTCCAAAGAGTTGTTAGCATATGATTGCCACTGTGGCAGTATTGATAGGTGTCTTAGTTACTGTTCTATTGTTGTGAAGAACTCTTGTAAAGGAAAGCATTCAACGGGGGACTTGTTTAGAGTCTTACAGAGTTAGCCCATGAACATCATTGTGAGAAGCAGACAGGCACAGTGCTGGACCAGTAACTGAGAGGTTTACATTTTGATCCACACAGCCAGCAGGCCAGAAGAGAGACACCAGGACTACATAAGACTTTGAAATCTCAAAACTCACCCCCAGTGATACACCTCCTCCAACAAGGTCATATCTCCTAATCCTTCCAAAAGGTTCCACTAACTGAAGACCAACCAGTGAAAATGCGAGCCTATGGGAGTCAGTTTTATTCAGACCACAACGTTGTACTCCTTGGTCCAATGAGCTTGTAGTCATTGTATAATGCAAAATTCAGTCAGTTCAACTTCAAAAGTCCTCATAGTCGTTCACAGTCTCAACACTGATTAAGAGTTGAGCCTTTTCTGAGACTTGAGACAACCGCTTAACTGTCACCGCCTATAAAATCGCAAAGAAATTACATACTTCCAGCAAAAAAATAGCAAAGAAAATATAGTACCATCCTAAAAAGTTGAAAGGTGGGTATAATGAGTAAGCAATGGGCCAGCACAAGTCTGAAAACCAGCAGAGCAAACTTCATATCTTGAATCTCCATATCTGATGTCAAAGCATTCTTCTTTTCTCTCACTTCTTCCTGCTTTGTTGACTAAAACATACTTCTCTTAGGCTGGCTCCACACTCTGTGAGTAGCTCTGCTTGGCAGGGATCTTCAACACCCTGGGGTCTCTACCATAATCCAAGCTTCATTATCACAGCTTCATTAAATGACCTGTACAGGCCTCTATGTAGGGAGTGCCCTGCCAAATGCCTGGCCTCAGCAGCTTTTAACTGCTGGGCAAGATTCCATAACCCCTTTCCAGTGTTGTTCTTGACTCTAAATCCAGAACCATGTAGCTGAGGTTGCTAAGTTCTTTTGCTTGCTGGGGAAGAAGCATGGCCCCCTCCTTAAACTACATTCACATAAACTTTCTGTTGTTGATGGTTTCATTTGCTGCTTAAGTTTTCCTTTAATTTCCTTTCGCAGGCTGGAAACTTAGCTGGATGAGGTCTTGCCCTCAGGGTGCCACTCCCTTTATTTCATTTAACATCAGACCTTTTAAAAAACTTTTCATCTCCTTGAGCAGAGGACTTGACTCCAACATTATTTTATTGAGAACCAACCATTTATTGGTTCTGTTTTTCTATCGGGCATTTTATATTTCTCTTTGTCTCACTTGCTCTTTTTCATTGTAAGTCTATATACAAGTGATCAAAAATAACCATATAACATAATCAATACTAGGTTATCTTAAAATCTCCTCTTTCAAACATTAATCCCACCACTGTGACTATGGCCTTTAAGAGGTGACTAAATCATTATGGATGATTAATGCTTTTCTTAATGGCCAGATTAATTCTCATGGGAATGAATTAGCGATGTCATAGTCTATACCTCCTACCTCCTCTCTGAACTTCTGCAAGCGTCCAATATTGGTCTTCTGCTCTTAGAGCCCTGAGCCTAAACAAGTATTCTCCTTTACATTGTCTTGAGTCCTGGAAATGCAGTAAGACATACCACAGACTTGCTGAAAGACAGGAGTTTATGTCCTCACAGTTCTGGCAGCTGGCATCAGAGGACAAAATGTCAGCCGGTGGCTGCCTTCTGCTTGTGCCTTTGCATGTTCTTTTCCATGTCTTTGTCCTAACCTCTTCCTATTTACTTATTGCTTTCCCAATATGAGGATCAAACTCAGAGTCTTGCATGCCAGGAACAATCCTACCATTTTGCCTTTTCTCTATTCCTTCTTCTGCAAAAAAGGTCCGAGTAAAATTGAATTAAGTCTACCCATGTGACCTGATTTTACCTTAATAACATTTTTACAGTTCATCTGTCCAAAGATGTGTAGTCACATCTAAGGTATTGGAAGCTTGAATTTTGGTGGGTGGGTGATCAACATATCTCATTTGTTTAGTAACAGAATATTAGAAACCAGCCCAGGATCATACCCACTTTACAATGTGCATTAGAAAGGCTAGTCTAGAGTGCTGTCTCTGTTACAGATAAAATGACGGGAAGGAGAAGAGAGAGAGCTATGGAGAGAACTGGGTCCTGAGCAGCCATAGTGACATCAATGATGGACATAGAGGAGGTTCTATGAGAAAAAAAAATGATCAAGACACCATTGGTGGTAGAATGTGAGGAGCAAAGAAGAGGAAACTTGAAGATTGACATCTTACATCAGGGTCATTGACAAACGGGTGCATGTGAGAAAGAAGCATGTATATGAGTAAAAGGTTAAATTCTCCGAGATTGAAGCCCTCACAAGATTTCCAGTGGAGATGTCTAGTGTGACATGAAGGTGGAAGGCTGGCATGGGAAAGAATAGTGTGTTCTGGGAAGGTCCTGAGCGTTCTTTATCAGTCAGTAGTGCTCTTTCCCTTCCTGGGTGCTCCTGATGGGGACTGTCCAGAGTGACAGAGGGCAGGAGACTAATCTGCTATGGGTTGTATACATTTAAATAAAAAAGAAAAGATCAACAGAGGAAGGAATAGGAAGAACAAAAAAAAAATCCTGATTTTTTTGTATTTATTTATTTACTTTTGCTTTTACATCCAGGCTACTGTTTCCTGTCTCTCCTCTCCTTTCCATCTCTCCATCCAACATTACCTTCCCTCCCATCCACTCCTCCTCCTTTATTTCTCTTCAGAAAAGTGCAGGCCCCCATGGGTATCAGCCAGCCATGATATATCTTAATAGGAGAAGGTACCTCTTCTTCTATTAAGGCTACATGAAACAACCCAGTAGGAAGAAAGGTCCCAAAACCAGGCAAAACAGTCAGAGATAACCCCTGACCTTACTGTTAGGAGTCCCACAAGACGCCCAAGCTACACAACTGTAACATATATGCAGAGGTCCTAGGTCAGTCCCATACTAGCTCCCTGGTTTTCAGTTCAGTCTCCATGAGTCCCCATGAACCCAATGAACCCAATGAACCCAGGTTAGTTGATTCTGTGGGTTTTCTTGTGTTATCCTTAACCCCACTGGCTCCCAAAATCCTTCCTCTCCCATATCTATAGGATTCCCTGAATTCTATCTAATATTTTGCTGTGGGTCTCTGCATCTACTTCCATCTCCTATAACCAGGCAAGACTTGCCATGTAGAGACTGGGACACCAACGTAGCGACATAACCTTGGACTTACAATTTATCTTGCCTACAAGATGTTCTGGGTAAAGGTGGCACAGAAATTGTGGGAGTGTCCAAACAATGGGTAATCCAGCTAGAGATCCGTATCGTGAGAAGAGGCTGACTCCCGACACTGTCAGGAGAGTCAAGAACCAGAGACAAGATAGTTCAGAGACAAATATGACTGGCAAAAAACATAAATGAAATGATTCTTTTTTTTTTTTTTGGTTTTTCGAGACAGGGTTTCTCTGTGGTTTTGGAGCCTGTCCTGGAACTAGCTCTCAGGCTGGTCTCGAACTCACAAAGATCCGCCTGCCTCTGCCTCCCGAGTGCTGGGATTAAAGGCGTGCGCCACCACCGCCCGGCTTGAAATGATTCTTAATAATATTCTGCTGTACTCGTATATTGTTGCCTAGTCCAATGGCCATCAGAGAGGCTTCACCCAGCAACTGATGGCAAAGAATTCCTTTTAAGCATCGGAGAACATTTGTAGAGGTATCCATGGCTTCTCTGTAGTTACCCAGTGAGTAAATAATCAATGAATGGGTGCCTAAGCAAATAAGAGTCATTTCAGCCACAAGCCAAAAGGCATGTTTTCCAAAAGCTAACAGACCTGAGTTGTTTGCCCCTTTGTTTAACCAATGAAAATCAAAACAAAGCAAAACAAAATAGTGGCATTGTCTTTGGTGGTGAGACTTAGTAGAGTCCCCTTACCCATCTCTCCTCAGATGCATCTTAAATGGAGGGTGTCTAGTCCTCCATGAACTAGATCACAAAGCATCAGTGAAGTTCCCGGAATCTTGTATGCCATGGATCTTCTTTTCTGGGCTTGTGGCATAAGGGAGTTGCTTGGTACTAGAGGGTCCCTGGCCTAGCTAAGCCAGCTCAGCTGATTTGGGAATTCAAAAGAAGAAAAACATCTGAGGGACCTTAGCCTGGGTTGTCTACCGGTAGCGAAAAGTCTTCATAGCCTGAACTCGCAGGCATTAGGATTGTCTATCTAATACAGCAAGTATCTGGATAAAGCAAAATATGTCCACTTGAACTTTCCATCTGGGACATGAGATACACAGCATCAAAGATACAAAAGGAGCTAACTGAATCAGTGTCCCCTAAAGTTTGGCACATCTTAGCCTGAATGTGGAACTCCAGTGAGTTCATGGCAGTTGATCATACCAATAATTCCTCTTATATTTTAAATAACCAAATGAAGAAATTTACTTAAATCAAGTAGGGTCTACTGATAGTTTCCCTGCAATGGACTTCTCCACTTGCTGTGATCTCCAGTATATCCTTCCATTCTTTCCTATCAGACCAGTGGCTGCGAGAGTTCAGCATTCATCCTTCTATAGCATGTGATATTGGATGTGGTGGTTTGAAAGAAAAAGGAGTCCAAAAGGAATGGCACTATTAAGAGGTGTGGTCTTGTTGGAGTAGGTGTGGTCTTGTTGGAGGAAATATGTCTCTGTGGAGGTGGGCTTTTAAGTCTCTTTTGCTCAAGATTTTCTCAGTGTGACACTCAGACCACTTCCTGTTGCCTGCAAGATGTAGAGTTCTCTAGCATTATGTTTGCCTGCATGCCTCCATATTCCCAACCACAATGATGCACCATGATAGATAGTGGACTAAACCTCTGAAACTGTAAACTTCCACCTCAATTAAATGTTTTTCTTTGTAAGGATTGCCAAAGTCTTGGTGTATCTTCACAGCAATAGAAACACAAACTAAGACCCTAGATAATCTACATCTAGATTATCTACAAAGCATCTACAAAGCTTTCAACTTTTTCATTTTCATGCAAAATGAATCTAGAGATCACTGTGGACTGAATATGGTGCCTCCACAAGTTTTAAGGATGTCTACCCATGCCCCTTCTAGCTCCAGGAATGTCTTCTTTGTTTCAGCCAATATGATGAAGGAAGAGAGGAGAAAAGACCAGCAGGTCCTTAGCATTCAACTTCTCATACTTTGTATCCTGAAATAAGTACTCATGCCTCTATATAGCCATCTGGTGTGGGGACCAGAGGATACCCTGGTTGTTTGAGGCCGTTAGATAGCTTCCTTCTCTTACATAACATCCCAAATTACTCATCTAGTTCAGCTGGGTCAGGAACTCTCTAGTACCAAGCAACTTCCTTTTACAGCAAATGGGTAAAGACAGGTCCATGGCATTCCAGCTTCCTGTACATGTTCTTGACATGAGCAAACCATGTCAAAGACCACAAAACCCTAGTCCCATTGGAAAATGGCAAAGTCGTCCTGTGATGCCCTTAGGGAAAAGGCAAAACTCCCCCTGGTCCAAGTATGAATGTTCATGGTGTATGCATAAAAGTTCACCATAACTTTCCCCTGCTCCCAGTGGTTATAGCCTGGAGGGTGCTTCTTTTCAGACACTGCCTTACTGAGCCTGGTTAAACCTTCTTTCTTGAGTCAGCTCTATGCCATAAGCCTGCCTCCATGTCCAGCTTTATGTAATAACCCCACATCCCTGTTCAACTGTTTATACTAAACCTGCTGAGCTTCTCAGGTCCCTGCTTCAGCGCCACTATTAGGTAGTCAGAGAAATGGGACTTTCCTTGGTGACAGGGTGCCTTGCAAAACGAGTATAAGGCCAGGTGGTGGTGGCACACACCTTTAATCCCAGCACTCAGTAGGCAGAGGCAGGCGGATCTCTGTGAGTTCAATGCTAGCTTGTTCTACAGATCGATTTCCAGGACAGCCAGGACCATTACACAGAAAAAAAACCCTGTCTCAAAAAAACCAAGAAAAGGAGAGAGAGAAAAAAGAAAAACAAGTATAAATTGAATATCACTGATTCTGAAATCTGAAAAACTCTAAAATTCAGAGGTGTTTTAGCATTGACACATCATAAGTACAAAATCTCTACACCACCAAAAATTCCTATACAAATTTAACATGGATGCAAATATTCCAAAACCTGAAAAATTCTGAAATCCAAAGCAATCTTGTCCCACATAGTTCTCCAGGGGTTCCCCAAAAGCATTCTGACCTCCCCACTATCTACTTTTTCTGCTGGCTAATTGGATGAATGGAGGTTTGAACATATTGTTCTTTATTACATCTCTCTAAGTATTTTATATCGACATACATAATTTCATCTTTAAATATACCCTTTCAGCAAATTGGGGCACATAATACATATTGTTGTGGTTATACATTTGCTGCTGAAAGCTCCAGGAGGGGCTGAATAATCCTCCACAGTGCCGTACCATCACTGAGTTACCCACTTGCTATGCACTGTCCATGTATTCCTCTTCTTTCATTCATAGCTGCAGAGTTTCTTCTGGGAACCGTAGTGGTTCCACCAGGTCCCAGTGCCCAGGTCCAGATACAGAAGGTATGAGCAACGAAGACCTCCTTCATAGATGAGCTGCAGACCAGCATGGGCCTCATCAAAGTCGGGGAACACTGGGATAGGTGAAGGGGTCTCTGTCCTGAAGGTAGCCAGTCACCCCGCCCTTTAAGATGCTGTCACTGCACCCTCTGAATCCCCACCGGCTCTGCGTAACTTGGAAACAAGTCACATACCCGGACTCACCAGGCTCTGAGCAAGGCTTCACTGAGGTTTTCCTCTGGATTTCAGATATTCAGGGTATTTCCCTCTTCATTCTTCCTATCTTGTTTTGACATTCTGTCAATCCCATAAGTGGTGACTAACTTGCATTCCTTAAAAAGAGGTGATGAGGAACTACTGATGTCTTCCTCCATGTTCCTGTGTTGATAAGTGAATGTTACCTCTTTCACTGGAAAAAAAATCCCATGCATTTCCAAAACTTTTGATTTTGAATAATTGAAGGAAAATGTTTTGCTTAGAAGAAAGAATGAGATATTTTACAATGAGAAAAGTATGGCAAATCTTACAAATGTTTGGGTGAATGGAATTTCTCCTCTTGCCCTGCAAGAATGGAACCCAAAGGACCATTTAAAGTTGGACACAGCTAGACAGACTCTGGTTAGCTGTGAAAAATCTTCTTCTAGGGGCCTTGCTTTTGTGTCTGTGCGTGCACCCATGTGTGGATGCATGTGCGTGTGGAAGCATGTAGAAGTCAGAGGGCAAGGCCCACAATAGTCATCAATCAGTCAGCTTTATGTTTTTGAGACAGGGTGTTTCAGTGAACCGGGAACTCACCAGCTCTGCTAGACTGGCTGGCCAGCAAGCCCCAGGTATTGGCCAGTCCCAGCCTCACAGTTCTATGATTACATCATCATACAGAGCTGTTTTCCATGGATTCTGGTGATCAAACTCAGGTCCCCAAGCTTGTGTGCTATTCATGTCACTGACTGAACCATTTCCCCAGGCCCAGTGTGTGTTTTGACTGTATGAAATGTCTTTTCTTCTTTCTGTCCTCCACTTCCCTTCCCCGTAGATAAACACCATTTCCCTCAGCCCAGGCGAGTTGGGAGGTTTGGCTTCCATCACACACTGACAGGATTTTGTTTATTGTAAGTGAGGAATGGGCAAAGGGAAACACAAAACAGATGAATGGGTGAGAGAATGAATAAACTATTTCTGCAGTTGAGTAACAGATGGCGGCCGGACCTTCAGAGCAAAACAAATCGATCTGAAAGAGTTCATGTTTTTCCCAAGCAAATGTTCTAGTGACAGAGCAAGCAAAAATGATTTCACCACTGACTTCCTAGTATTTAAAAAAAAAAAGCCAAGACAAAAGAAGTCAAAGCTTGATTGCTGAGTCGTGCTGTGCTCTTTCATTTCAACCCCTCCAACAAACCTTCCCTGGGTCATTTTTATTGATTACAAACAGTGGAGACCTAAGGATGTCCAGAGGAGCGACACAGAGCCCACCCGACCTCCCCCACCTCAACTCTGCTCACGGAGTCCTCTGTTGCCCCCAAGAGAAAGCTTTCCAGGGAGGCTGGGGAATAGGAATCTACAGTGTCGGTGTGCGGAGCCTGCCCAGACAGGGGCTGGGTCATCCTCGGTTTCCAGCCAGGGACTGGAGTTGGGATCTGGTGGTTCTGTCCTTAAGTTTTTTTCAGAACGAGCTTTTCCTTTTGAAATGAAAAACAGTAACAATGAAAAGCAATTTTCTCACACCTTTATGTAGTCATCTGTTAATGAAAGGGCAGACTCTTGCCTTCAGAGCACAGAGCTCTGGAGAAACAGCAGTGAAAGCCTCAGTGGGCAGGTCTCCTCACAGGTGGAATCTGTGTGTGTGTGTGTGTGTGTGTGTGTGTGTGTGTGTGTGTGTGTGGTATGGGCAGGGTCCTGGGCCTAACCCACACTACCTGAGCTAGTATAGGACCACACACCTTGTGATAAGAGCTGCCTTGGGAAGGCGACTGTGGTTGGGTATAAACCACAAGGCTATGGGGTAATCCCATCTGGACTTACTGTGTGACTTAAGTTGGGATAGTTAACATCTCTGTGAGTTATTATGATAACTGAATTAATAATCCATGCAGAGATTTTACCCCTAATAATCCATGCAGAGATTTTTACCCCAAGGCCTGGCACACAGTAAATCCTAACAAATGACATTTGTGATATTGTGACTTATTTACATATAAAGTACAAACATATTTAAATGCCTTATAAATCAGCTTGTGATTAAATATGAGTTTTTGACATAAAAAAAATGACCTTAAATACCACAAGGAATAAGTTCTCTCAAGGTTTAACATGAATACAATACTGAGAGTTTTGTCCCCGATATCGCATCCGGGGCAGCCAGCACTCTAGTGTGAGATCTACGATGGGTTGCTAACTGGATTGAGTGGAGGGATGTGATGAGGCCGCAATACAGAAACTCCCCATTTGGTACATAGCTCTCCCACTCTGGGCTGCAGCTTTGGGAATAGTGAACCTGCCTTGTGATGCTCAGGACATGGGTTTAGGTGAAGCTCCTGGGAAGAGATCAGCCGCAAGGCAGCCTTCGCCCTTCACATGGGTCAGCAGATGAAGTCTAGAAGCAGCACACTGGCAATTTCTTTGAAAAGATCCCTGCCATTGCATGCTGGCATCATTCAGTCCATATGATGGCGTCTTCACAATGGACGAACTCTCTGGCCTCCACTGAAGCCTTTCTCAGCATGTCTGGCATTTTGTATCTGCAGAAAAGACAGTTCCCAATGCTATGAGCTGATATGTCCTAGCCTGGCTCCAAGTTTCCCCAGCATCGAGTCCTTCCTTGCTGCTCCCGGTTGGGAAGATCAGCAGGGTTTGCAGACTGTGGAAGATGAGTACCCAGTGAATCTTGGGTTGGCTGGTCTTTGGAAGCACCTTTGCATCCTTGGATACTGCGATTCATTTTTCCTGTGGTGTGTGTGTGGGGGAAGGAATGCCACCCAAAGGCATTTAGCATGCCAGGCTGATAGTGATGTGCAGTCAGTGTGAATCATTTTTTAAGACCACATGGAAAGAACTAAGAAATCCAAGTGGACCACTGCAACCCCAGGAAGAAAAAGAAGTGTACCTACCCAGCCGGCCTCTGAGCTGTGATAATGACAGAGGCTGTCTAAGCCGCTGCGCACAGTCTCATCTTCTTCACAGACCCTCGGATCATGTTGAATCTCTATGCTTTGTAAGTAAGAACCATGGTTCTCGGATCATATAGCTCCTGCCAGAGGTCAATAGGGTAGGCCACCCACTCCTATGCCTGAACACCTGCTCTCACTGGAGAGCCATTCTGAACATCTGTGCCAAAGCCCACATTCCCACAAATACAAAAGTGGTGTATTTCCTGGCAGGTGACATCCTCAAATCATTTGTGTCTTATTTATCATTATCCATGGTATTCTCTTGTTAAATAAATGGCTTTACGAGGAGTTGAGGAACTGGAGAAGTTGTGTTATTCCCTGACTCTTCATGGTCCTCATCTTGGTGACAAGGGAGGCAGGTTCAGCTGCACCTCTGGTACTGAGCTCCCTATTGGCCCAGGGCTGCCCAGAAGAAGAGACACTGGACAGGTTGTCACACGGAGCTGGGTAGTCACATGACCAGAGGTTAACCTGCTAGAAACACAGACATTTCACAGGCTTGGTTCTGCAGTTTCCACTTCATAGGCGGCTTACACCTACACCGATGGACAAGAGCCAGTGCTCGAAGCCCGTGGGGTGCAGGCCAAGGGTCTCTGAATAGTGCTGAGTGCTATCTTCCCCCACAGAGGTGCAGTTTGTGAGGGATATGCTAATTTGAAAACATGTTCATAAACATTATACTGTATATGTTAAATATCTAAGGCCCTCATTCTTCTATTCAAACAGAAGTCCCAGGTTCTTTAATGCTGTCCCCAAGAGCTAAGCGTCCCATCCCAAAATAAGCTACGGAGGGTGCTGGGTCTCTTTTGTACATTGAAGATGGATGGCAAGGTGGATTTCATCTCTTTGGGGATCTCCTTTTCTTCCATTTTCCATCCATTCAGTGGCTCGGAAACATCATTCAGTGGTAAGCTCTATCATTCATGCTGGCATGACAGGAGCGGCATTGACAGGCCAGTGACATGTAGGCTATGAGTCAATTCAGCAAAGACACAAAGGAGCATGAGTAGAGTTATTAGAATACACTGTGATGCAGCTGACATGGGCAAGGTACTAGCAGAAACTGTCTGTGCAGCAGAGGCACCCAAGGAGCTGCTTCGTTGTGGGATTTGGAGGTATGAGAAACAGGCTAGTCAACAGAGGAGGTCACACAAGGTTTCCATGTCAGAGTTTCCCAGAACAGTTGCAATTGGGACATTTCATGGTTTGCAACAGCTTGGCCCAGAGGCAATGACAGTCTTGTATTGAGTCAAAATGGCTAGGCACGACCCCTGTCATAAACTGGCATCTACATTTTGCAGTCAGAGATTGCTATAGTGGTTTCTCTCTTGTTTAGAGTCTCCAGTTGTGTTGCTTTGAACCCAGCCTGCTCTGTGGCAAAGCAACCTTGTTCTCGGGCTCAAAATGACTCTATCATAGCCACCATCCCAGAACAGCATCTGCCCAAGCTAAGGATGGGAAATAAACCGGATCTTCTCACCACCGTCAGGCAAGGATATGAACACGGTGATAAGAAATTCACTGAAAATGACTGTGTTGTGGAATTTAAAGTGTCCTCCGCAGGCTAGAGTTTTGGATGCCCGGTCTCATGGTCGGGGCATTATTTGAAGCCTGGGAGGTTCGTGAGAGGTAGAGTTGCCCTGCTCGGCAAGTCAGTCACTAGGGGTGACCTTTAAAGATTCTATGCTTCCTGATGTGAGACTCCTCCGTCACACATTCTATGCTTCCCTTCCATGCTGAATGGAAACCATGAACCATTAGAAACCCTTCCTTTCTTGGGCTGTCCCTTTTCAATATTCTGTTCCTCAGGAGAGAAGTGACATATGCAGACTGGATTTGTCACATGGGCTGCCCGTCCATCAGATACAGGTCAGCAACTGTGTGTGCTCCGCACTTCCCCATACATATCACACCCCTGTCCAACCCAGCTCCTTCTGCCCCAGGCAGATATCGTGGGTGGGTGGGAATTGCTCATCGCATGTTCTTAACAAGATTTCTTACACAGACTATATCTGTCCTTCAGGTAAGTTTCAGTTGTCCAGTCACATCAATGCCCAAGGGGATAAGAATTGACTTGATACCTAGGAAGAACAATCATCTGGAGGCTGGTGTGTGCTAGGCACCAGCATAGCATTGTGTGGAGAGACATTCATAACCATCCCCTGAGACTATGAGCTACAGGAAGGAGCCATAATATTGATATAGGTACTGTAAGCTTAGTATACTATTTGGTTACTAGATCCCTATAATCAAGCTTCTCAAGGCATGTTGATCCTAGTTAGTACAAAACACATTCTCATCTTTTTCTTACAGTTAAAGATAGCAATGAGATGTAAATCCATATATAATGAAGGTTGACCGAGGTAACATTTCCTTTCAAGTCAAAGGGTGGACCTGGAGGATGAACAGTCATGCCCTCTCCCTTGCCACGTGAATTTTAACATGGCATGAGGATCGAGACTTAAAGCTTTGGTAGCAATTTTGTGATTATGAGGAAATGGAGCGAGGAATATTAAGCAATGGTTTGCATTGTTTTTTTTTTTTTTCAGGGCTGTTCTCGGTGGCCTCTGTTTTCCCAGTGTATTGAATAACACCCCTTCCCAAAACCAGAAGAGTCCTGGACTAAACAATAGCTGGGATTCTCATAAAAGCACCAGGCGATAACAATGCAAGAAAAGAGTGAATGGCCACGACAGCACAGAGGACACAGCCCTGCACAAGTGAACTCCTGATGTCTGTACAAGCCTACAGCCCAAGGTCAAGTCTGTGCTCTGAGTACTTGCAGCCTGGAATTTCTCCAGACTCCCATCCTTCTCCTAACTTAGAGTCATGGAGGAAAGGTACGGCTTGAACATTGATTCAACCCATGCCTTCAGAAGTTCTGAAGGTTTTGTACACGTTTTTCATGCCTATAATTCTGGGTTGGCTGTCACTACTGAAATCCTGCCCAGAAGGCTTATTCCGTGATATTTCCAATGGGACTGAAAGCAGAAGTGTCAAAACTCTCACCAAAAAGCTTGCTAAAGTTCTGTCCAAGCTGGCATTCCCAGGTGGTTTGGAAAGTACAGAGCAATGGCAGGAAGACCCCTCCTAGTCCATCTGGCTTACACAACTCAAGGCTCAATTTCTGAGCTATCAGTTTTTCCAGGCAGTAGATTTTCACTCCCCAAGGGCTATATAGGGAACTTACTTTCGATTTTCTTTGATTGGGACATTTCCAGTTACGGAGGTATACGCCTTTAATCCTACCACTGTGAGGTAAAGGCAGGCACACACTGTATATTCCGGGAGAGCTTGGTCTACACAGAGTTCCAGGCCAGGGCCACACAGTGAGACCCCATCTCAAAACAAGCAACCAGAACCAAAACCCTATCCAACACAAACAAAAGACAAAAGTAAAAGAAAAACAAAAGGAAGAAGCCACCAACCAACCCAAAACAAAAACAAACAAAAACTCAACTGGGTCTGTTAAAGTTCTTGCTGCCCTTACAGAAGGCCCACCAGGCTGTATGCAGGGCACACACACACATGCAGGCAAAACACGGATGCATAGAAAATAAAAATGTAATCAATCATTTTTTAAGGATAAGGCATATGACACTACCAAACCAGTATCTTACTACAAACACCGAGATTCTATGGAGTTTTGCATTACTTAGGGATGCTTATGTGAAAGCATGCTGGCAGGGACTGGCCAAGTCTTTTGGGGGTACATGGAGTTTTAAGTAAACATCTGCTAACTGGACATTCTCTACCTAATTGAGAAAAGAGAAGCAAACATGTATTAATTAATTCATCGAATTCATAATATGCAATCATGCTGGCACTTGTTTGGTACATAAAGAGTTCATTATAGTCAGCCACAGTGGAATGCAGGGGCACCAGAACCCCTAGAAGAAATCCCATCCATCACGGGCATCATGATCCTCACACACATGTTACTGTCTCCTTAACATTGGTTACATCCATCACTGTCTCCCTCATTTTACATGGTGGCTAATTTCTCTTTAACATCCGCTGTATCCATGTTAGTTTCTCTTTCACATTTGTGATGTCCACCCAGCTCACCGGTATCTTGCACATTGGCTAGTTTCTCTTTAACACTCGGGAAGTTTCACAGAAAAGAAGCTGTGTTGAACGAGCAGCATTTCGAAGATGAGGATCTGGATAAGAAGATGTGTGGTTGTATTTGAAATCAAGTATTAACGTTTTTCAAAATCCAGCTATGGAAGCTTCGAAAAGAAAAGGAGATCTTTTAAAACATCACTGAGCATTTTGGAATGAGAAGGGCAAAGGAAACGTTGTGAAGGAGATAGAAATCACCACTTCTGGAATCTCCGAGGCGATGAAGCAAAGCGACCACAAGCTTTGAGTTGCACACCTAGCCTTCAGTTCTGTATGACTGCTGAGTCAGACAAGATGGCTGGAGTAACTCAGGTTCTGAAGGAGGCTGTACGGGATGAATGAACTGTGGACTCTGTAACAGTGCTGGGAGGCAGCAGGAGCCGGGTTGAGGCCATGACTGCAGCGCCCACAATAACGGCATGGACAGATGCAAATGTTTAATCTAGATTCTGCAGGTTTCTTTCCCAAGAAGCATTGTGCTCTGCTATCCAATTACGCATGGTAAACAGAGTTTATGATTCTGATTCTGAACGTCGCAGGACTTTGCTTAGTTTCATGCTCCGCTTATTTCTCCATTTCCATGGGCTCTACTTCTCAGCTAAGGAGGGAGTTGGGAGCAACCTCACTGTGAGTGTCAGTTTGAAGATGTCTTTTTGCAAACTGTTGTTATTACTTGTGAAAGTATCTCCATGGCCAACAAAATCAAAATACCCCCAAGACGGTATAACAATTTTAATTCTTTTATTATCATATACTAATGTGTGTCATCACCAAGAGACTGCTCTACCCCTCTGGGGATTAGACTGTGTGTTTACTTAGCCACTGAAAAGGTTTCCTGTTCCCACTACAGATCATGGCTTCTGATGATGGCTCTACCATCCTCTGAATATTACCACACTTAAAATCCACATATTTCAACCCAATATCCACTGTGCTCTATGGGCTCTTGGGGGAACTGTCACTGGGAAGTGGGTTACGTCTTTAAGAATGGGGCTAGTGGCCTTACAAAAAGGTACAAACAATCATCTTTTCTCTTTTGCTCTGTGAAGACCTGTTGGCAGAAGCTGTTAGTTCATTTCCTGACCGCCCTGACTCAAAATAATCACACAGAAACTATATTATTTGCTATACTAAAAATATGCTTAAGCATATTTTTAACTAGTTCTTATATCCTCAACTAACTCATCTTCATTAATCTGTGAATTGTCATGTGGCTGTGGCTTACTGGGTAAAGTTCCTTCTGGCATCCAGCGTCTGTCTCAGGTGGAGCTTCATGGCTTGGCTCTGACTCCGCCTACTTTCTCTCTCTCTCTCTACCTATATATCTCTTCCAGCTTGGCTGTATTCTGTTAAGCCATTGGCCTAAAGCATCTTCTTTCCTAATCAATGACAATAAAACATATTCACAGCATCACCTCCCACATCAAAGACCCAGCAACAGACATTGCTTATGAGCCAGGAGTCCCAGTCCTCACTAGACCCTAAAGCAGCTGGCACCATTATTTCTGAGTACCCAGTGCCCAGAGCAGTGAGCAATGCCTTCCTGATGTTTACAAAATACCTGGTGGTTCTGTGGCTTTTCAGAGCTGTGAACAAAACTCTATTTACTTTAGGTAGGTTTTTGCCAGGGGATCTAAGAAATACATTACACCCGAGTGCAAGGAGTCATTGAGTGTGTTGGGGTGACTTACAGGGTTATAGGTGAGGGCTCATTTCCAGGAGCATGGATGACTGACTTAAAGGCAGCTGCTTCAGCAAAAAGTCACGTGACAACGCGTGAAAGCCCTATCACTGGAATTCCCTATCTAGCTTGGAGGTAACGCCATTGGTGGACTTCCCTCTCTCAGTAGTTGCTCACGCTCATATAACCTCAGGGAGGGGTCTGTGGTCTTGTACATATTGTCTAGGATCTTCCTGAGGTCTGAACTGTTTACTTCCAGAATGATGGTCTCTCTAGAGTAGAATGTTTCCGCGGAGAGGACAGTACTATCTGATACTAGCTTAAGGTGTTTGGTTGTGGCAGTCTGAACAGGTGACAACAGGCTTTGATTTGAAACATTAGAAAAACCCAAAGAGTCTGAGGCAAACTCAATTGAACTAAAAATACACTCCTCAAGTGTGTGCTAAGTCCAAGAACTAAGCCCTATCAAAATGGAGCTAGCCTCGTGACTCCAGCCTAGTTCTCCGATTAACAACGCTAATATAAGTCGAAATTCTCCTTCTACCAGTCTTATGTAAGGATTTCTCATGGCAACCAGATTAAAGAGCCTGCAGGATTCTTAGGAGCTAAATCATACGTATGTAGTATTCTATGGCTTTCATCAACGGCTGCAGAGAGAAGGGTAGAACCGGCTCTCCTGGAACTTGCTACATAGAACAGGGTGGCCTAACAGAGGTTTGTACTAACAGAGGTTTGCTGTGGTTTTTTTATTAGAAAAATGATATTACTGCCGGGTGCTGGTGGTGCATACCTTTAATCCCAGCACTCGGGAGGCAGAGGCAGGCGGATCTCTGTGAGTTCGAGACCAGCCTGGGCTACAAGAGCTAGTTCCAGGACAAGCTCCAAAGTCACAGAGAAACCCAAAACTCAAAAAAACAAAAAAACAAAAACAAAAAAAAATGACATTACTTCTATCATAGACCAATTTCAAGGCATGAAATAAATACATATATGCATTTTGTACTTAGAATACCACTTAGCACAGAGACAGTTTTTACCTGTCTACTCTTATTCTTACCCAAATTAATAATATTGAATTCAAGGTCTTGTGAGGATGGGCATATCCAGGTAAAGGTATTGATTGAGGGGAGAGTTAAAAAATGCATGACTGAGTTTCAAAACTAGTTGTGGGCAACAGGGAGCCTGAGTTAATCTTAGGTGGAGATGTTGAAGCTGACCCATGTAGACAGCGCCACCTAGTAAGAAGAAAACTCTGCATAGCAAAGGAAAGACCAGCGTAGAAGGCGAGTACTGGAGAGTAAAGGGAACCCAAGAAGAACCCATGACAGTCTCCATGGTTAGCCTTACAGAAGGATCACAGCCACTGATGGAGTGGTGGCAGAGACCGAGGGAACAATGAAGAAGATGAATGTAGTTTGAGGAGCATTGTGGGGACAGGGATCAGAAATCAGTCTTGCACAGAGAGTGAAGACTTGGGTGTTGTGGGAGCAGGTGTCTTTCTGCTACTGTAGGGATAGGGGATGATGACACGGGAGTGGGGCAGAGAAGATGGGGTGAAGTTCAGAAGGAAATGGATCGGAGAAGAGAAAGAGGTTCTCTGTCACATCCTGGCATTTTATCACGTGACTCAGCTCCATGTCAAGTCTCTGTTACTGAGCAAGCCTGTCCTTGAGAAAAGGGGATGGGGGCAGCCGTGTCATCCCTGGAGATGCCCTTCCCAAGATAGCTATCTTCTGAAGAGTTTCATGAAAGACGCTGCATTTTGTACCACATTTCCTATACAATTAGTGCCATCTTGCCTCAAATTATTTAACACTGTAATTATCACACATGTAACACACAGGCAGATATGCATATGTTCGTTATGAAAGGGTTCCATCTTAAACATTTCCCCCGGTTCTCCTTGGTCCCATTAAATTCTTGTACCATATCCTACTTATTTTCTCTTTAAATCTTATGTCTGGCTTTTAAGAGGATATTACCCCAAAATAAGAAAAAGTAAGATGAAATAGAAAACTTAAACAAATGTGTTGTCATTTTGCTTGCTTCTCTTTGAATACTGGCTTTAGACAAAGGAAGAAAGACGGAATAATGCCCTGCCACCAGAAATGTATAACAGCATACATCAATGCGGTTTCATTTTGTCATTACTTCCGTTCATAGAACAGGTACTACTGAACCCTGTGTGTACACAGATGAGGCATTCCTCGCCTGGACTCAGCCTCCCGTGCTGCAGACAGTTCTCCAATCAGCCCCTTCCTCACATTCTCTCCTCTCACTGTCTGAAGCTGTGAAGAATAAAAAAAAAATAGAGTCTAAAAACTACGCATGCTAGGGTGTGAGTGGGTGATAACAGCTTGAATTTATAATCCATCTCACAAGTATTTCGATGTCAAAATGGATAAAAGCCAGAAGCGAAAACACTAAAGCCGGCACAGCATGGCTTCAGACATTATCGGATAGAGCCAGCACTGTGTGAAGAGACTGACTAGCACCCCTGGCTAATATGTGTGTGTTTCACCCTTTCTTTCCAGGGCCTGGGCCTTTCAGCACTAACTGCAATGTGTGGATTGGACTAACAGATCTGCACAAAATGCTTAGATTGCTCAGATGCCCCTGGATGAACATGCCTACAAGCTCCTGTCACAGTATGCAAATGAACCAAGTGAGTCCTTCCGGCTTAAGAGCAGACCAAAGCCAATGTTACTGACGGAGCTCTGAGGAGTCTTATCCAGCTGTGTTGGATAAGACAGTATTGCTCAGAGATATAGTTTCTGTTTTCCCACCCGGAAGCCTTTGCTGCTGATTCTGCTTCTTCTCCTTCTTCCTCTTCTCCTCTTCCTCCTTCATTTTTTCTTCTCCTTCTCCCTCTCCTTCTCCTTCTGCATCTGCTCTTTTCTTCTTTATAAGATTTAGTTCATTTTAAATTCTCTCTGTGTGTGAGTGTGAAAGAGAGAGAGGTTGGGGGTAAATTCAAATACAGATCTCAGAAAGGAACCTCAGATTCCCCAGAGGCTGAGTTACAGAAAGCTGAGAGCAGCCTAGTGTGGGTTCTGGGAACTGAATTCAGGTCTCCTGGAAGAGTGGAGAACACTCTACCTGGGAGCCAATTCTCTAGGTGACCATTGCAGTGGCAAGGGCAATATCTTTCATTCTCTCTGTGTGATCTGTCTTTTTTTAAAAAAAAAAAAAAGAATTAATCTTTTATCCAACCTTTCCTGTCTGTTCCCATCAAGTTATTAGATATTCCTTAGACTCCTTGGACCGCTTGGAACCACAGAAGTCTATTTCCTTTAACTGGGGGGCAGTTCTTCCTGAATAGCCCAGGTTGCCCTCCAAGGCTCCATCTTATTCTAGTTCTGTGATTGCAGATGTGTGGCACCACACCTGGGCCCCAAGTATATCTTTATTTTCCTGTTGACCACAATGTGCACCATTAACAATTTTCCCATGCTCACCATTTCCTTGCTTTTGCGCACTCTGTACTCTCAGGATGTCCCTGGGACCTAAAGACGTTAAAGAATGTCCTTTAGAAAAAAAAAGTCCTTAAAAATTATTTAATGCGTGTGTTCCTGAGATCTGTATGTGCATCACTTGTGTTGAGATTTTAAAAATGGCTTCAAGTAAATTACATGTTTAAATCAAGAAAAGGAAATGCTAAGAATTACCATCCCTGCAGAGTCTACATAAAGCAGATCTAAACAACCACAATGATTGCAGGAACCCATGTTCCAAATATTATGATGAGTTCCATAAATGACAGTGAATTTTCAGAGGATAGAAGAGTTTTTTTTTTAAATGACTTGACATCCAAGTCTTTGGAAAATGAAAGAAGCATGAATGTTTCTTTCTTACATGAATGTAAGAAGCAGGCTTCTTACAGAAACTCAGGCTGAGCTGACAGCTGGAAGGGGAATTCTCTCAGAGCACAACTTGCTTGGTATAACGTAAACATCACTAAGATGGCAAGTGTAACCCTTTCTTTGTCATCCAGACAGTGCCTGGGAATTCTGGAAGGAGATAAGTGACTTAGTCAAATGCTTAATATTTGTAGTGCATGAACAGAAAAATAGTTAGGCTGTGGCTATGCAGACAGTGGCTAAACTTGAGAGGGTATTTCCACCTAAGGCCCTGCATTGACTCTTTACATAGATGGCAACAATATTTTGAAAGCTTAAACAGAATGTAATTTTTGTGACCATAAGCTGTTACAGTTGGGTCAGCAATCTCCTCATTTTCTAAGATGAAAACAAACTAGCTTTGCTTCCTGATTATAGCACTCACAACTCCAGCCACCACGGGGCTGGGTAGACGTCAGGACGAGTTTTATAGCATCATCTTACAAAGTCAGGGTCAGGGAAGGGTTTTTTTTTTCATGATTTGTGTGCAAGAAGAAACTTTCAGCATGGGCTCACATCTCTTCCTGCAGCTAATGGTCTGTGGATTGTAGTGTGGTAGTGTGGCCTCGTGTCCACGTTGGCTTCCCCTGATGTCAATTTTGTTAAATATCTTGACTCCTCATGTACACTCACTTGCTTCTCTGTGTCTATTTTCTCTTATTTACATGTGATTTCTTTTGACTTGTTCTGTAGCCTATTACTCACTTTTTCTATGACATGTTACTTATAGGCAAGGATTCTTGCAAAAGTGAAGAATATATGAAGTATATTGGTAACAAATACGGTGTAGATGAAGTATTATATATCTACACTTTCAAAGATTTACTTTTTGTGTGATGTGTGTTAACATGAGTTGTGTCTGCATGTAAATGTGTATGCATGAGTGTAGGTGCCGGTGGAAGGCCGATCTCCTGTAGCTGGAGTTACAGGTAGATGTGAGTCACCTGACATGGTGTTGGGCACTAATATCCAGTCCACCACAAAAGTAGCAAGTGATATTAGTTACTCAGCAATATCTCCAGCTCCCAAAAATGGTATTAAAAGTTTTAAAATTAAAGTTCTTAGTATCTTTTTTTTTTTGTTTTTTTGAGACAGGGTTTCTCTGTGGCTTTGGAGCCTGCACTGGAACTAGCTCTTGTAGACCAGGCTGGTCTCGAACTCACGGAGATCCACCTGCCTCTGCCTCCCGAGTGCTGGGATTAATGTTCTTAGTATATTTTCTTCATAAGTCACAGGCATTGGAGTTTCTAGTTTGTCATTGTTACTGGACTGGGGCATCCTCAGACAAGAGAGCAATTCCTATGTTTTGGGAAAAGATGTGGAAATGAAGCACTCTGGGGAGAGTTCAGGGAACAGTGTTTGTTTTATTTTATGTGAACAACTCCTTATCTAGAGGAAGCCTATTGAGTGTAGCTGGCTCATTACCCCAGACTGGACAGTGAGTGCTAATAGCACCAGAGTTTCTATGTAGAAAAAGCACATTAAAGGAGTGATGAAGTGTGCAGATTCCTCTTCAGGCCAACTCCCAGCTACTCACGCTACTTCAGAATTCAACATTCTGACTTCAGGGGAATTGTGTGTCATGCTTCTTCTTGAGAAGTGATATGTGCCAGGTAGGCTGGCCATCAGGTCAAGCCTGCATTTTCTCCTACGCTGGTTAAATACCTATTTGCCTAATACACCTAAATAAAATATCACCACTTCCATTGGGCCACTTCTCAAAGAGCCCTTATTCGCTTCCATATTATAATCTCTTTTCCTCATCTTCCTATCTGAGATTTTCAAAAAGGACAAAGATAACGGAGTAGGTAGATGCCAGTAATAGGAGCAGATGTGACATTCAATTTCATCCCTGACAAGGCTATCCATTGACAGGTTATGTGTGAGGCCCCTGCAGCCTACATGCAGATACCATTTTGGTGCCGTTCCTAATGTACCTGCAGAGCCCAACACAGCATGTGTATATCGTAAGAACGGAAGCTAACAGACCATGTTCCTGCTTGTCAGAGATGAGAACCAGGGAAGAAAGTAGCTGTTCAGGACAGCTTCATGAGAAAATGATCTCTACTGCCCCTTTAAAGTAACATCCTGAACGTGATGATGTACCGAACAGCCTGGTGAAGAAGCTACGGGTGAGGCTGCTCCAACGCCATTTGCCTCTGGGCAAAGACTCTTTCCATCCATAGTAATGTGATGGTTAGCCCATCTACATGGCGAACATTTATTGACTATCTAGATTGTGGCTATCTCATGTGTGATGGTTGATGTTTTGCTGGACATATTTCAGTGTCAGAAATGTATCACAAAATCTCACGTGTGTTACTACAAATCCAAGGTGTGACCCGAAGTTGGGTGGATTGTTTTTGTGCATGTAGTTCCATCAACAACAAGGCGGGAGTGAAGTAGACTTTTTTTCCTGGAAATTATTTAAAAATAGGATGCTGATTTATTTTCTTGGGATAACTTCATTTAATCTACTTAATTTTAGCAAGCTACATTAAGTCTACTTCTGTTGCTTGAAAATTTGAAATCAAAGTTCAATTTTCTGGTCTACACTTACTGTAAGTACTTTTATCATTCAATTCATTTTTTCTTCATGGAAACAAGGAAACTGTATAATCCTACTTCCAACCAGATTTTCTTGCCTGCAGCTGTCTCACACTCTATGAAGCTTTCAGCCACGTCTGGTCAATGTTGGCTTCTGCAGCCTCAGGCCATTCCTTAAGTGCTCATTTTAGTGGAGGCACATAGTAAAATTCTGCAGTAATTAAATGACAGTAACCCCAACTACCTAAACTCCAGCCTGGTCAAGAGTAGAAGGTCATAAAATTTCACAGACCATAGTGTTTTAAAAGAGAAAAAAAATTATATAATATAAGAAGCCAATTGGGGGTAGATTGGGTTCCATACTCCTGCTACTTGTGACAGGAATATTTCACACTGGATAAAGAAAGAGGTTCTAGCTGGGGAAAAGGATATTGCAAAGCTGGGTTTCCTGCGTAAGTCTCAGAGATAGTAAAAAGTGGGCCTAGCTCTCACTGCCTCCATGACACTCTCATGTAACAGAGGAAGGAGGGGAGCAGCCCTGAAGCAGACGGCAAAAGCATCTTTTCCAAGGGAACCTTAAACAGCTATGTGTGTGTACGCAAGTGCATGTGTGGAGGTCAGAGGTCAATCTGGAATCCGAACCTTTGACCTTTCTTGAGCCAAGGTCCCTTGTTGTTTGCTACTGCACACACAGACTAGCTCTCCTGTGTTCCTCTCCTGTCTCCCCATGGGCCCTCTGGGTTTACAGATGCACACACAATTGTGTTCAGGTGTAAAGTGGATTTTGATTCTGAAGGTTTGAACTCAGGCTCTTTTGCTTGGGTTAAAAAATTATCCTCACTGAGCTATCTTCCAAGTTTGGTGTGTGTGTGTGTGCGTGTGTGTGTGTGTGTGTGTGTCTGTGTGTGTGTGTGTGTGTGTGAGAGAGAGAGAGAGAGAGAGAGAGAGAGAGAGAGAGAGATACACACAGAGAGATAGTGAGACAGAGACAGAGACAGAGAGAGAGACAAGACAGACAGAGACAGAGAGAGAGGAGAGAGAGACAGAGAGAGAAAACAGAGTTTGAACCAGGACCTTTGTGAATGCTAGACAAACACTCTAGCACTGACCTACACTCCAGCCCTTCACTGGGAACTAACGTAAGCAGTGGGTTTGTGTATTGGGAAGGTTGAGATTTAGAGAAGAACCTTAGATATGAGAATGGAGAAAGTTTGGAAGAAGCTGGTGATGGGGTCCGTCTGCTGAGGCACCCCTTTATGGTCAGGAAAAGAGGAGGAGAAAATGAAAGGAAGGGAGAGAAATTGGTGTTGAAAGCACTTAAGATGTGGATGGGAATTTGATGCCAGGCTCGAACTGTTTTTGTAAATAATATTTTTGAGGCATTCCCTTGTACATATTTGTGTAAGATTTACTAAATTAAATTATAGGTAAGAAAAATGTAACTCCGGTTTAGAAAATAGTGTCTCTGAGGAAGGACTGGAGGCCATGGGTGGATGTGTGGACTAGGAGGCAGGAGGCTCCCAGGAAGGAGCGCTGAGGATGTTTGAGGCAGGCAACCACTACCTTTCCTAAGTGTGTAATTGCATTAATGTAGATTGGGGACAGCTGAGTAATTAGTGTACTGAAAAGACTAGAATTGATTTCAATTGTTCTCCCCCCCCCCTTTTTTTTGGATGCCCTATCTCTTTGCTTGTGTCAGGGACTGCCAATGCCCAGGGGTCAGGGACTGCCAATGCCCAGGGGTCAGGGACTGCCAATGTCCCCAAACTGCCTAGTTATATCCCAGCACAGTTCACACCCCACAGTTAGGTTCCATGAATCTGGACAAACTTCAGCCCAAGCATATGAGAATTCCCACAGAGCGTCCCACTCTACGGACCCTGCACCACAACCCCTCATCCGCTATGGCTCACCACCCGTTCTGACCAGAGAAGCCTCACATTAGGGCTGTCCCTCGAAGGACAAGTAGGCAGCATCCTCACCCACCTCTCTCCCACACCCAGCTTAGGATTGGAAAGATGACTTAGTTCCAAGAACTGTCCTGGAAGACTAGGAAAAGCTGCCTCCCCACCTTCACAGCAGGGATGATGACAAGGGTTTGGGATTTTGGTTGCTCTGAATGTCTATGCGTACCATCGCTCAGGCTGACAACACATCCCTCGCAGATCCCAGTGGTCATTATGGGATGTTCCATCTCGAGTCACAGCTTGAGAGCAGCAACTTACTTATACTTTTTAAAACAGTAGTAATGTGTGTGCTCATTCCTTAGAATAACTGTAGGTGACAAGCCAGCTTTGTGCCTTCTGACAGCAGCCATAGGAAGTGTTGGGACCACTGTGTTCCTGACAAGCCAAACATCAGGAGTGTCTTTTGTTTGTTTCTTTACTGTTTTTGCCATCTCCGTAGAAGGTATGAGATTCCTTGGGGGGGGGGGCACACTTGCTTATTCAAGTCTTCCTTTAGTGGCTGACACCAAGTTGTACTGATTTACTGTTTGTTTTTAAAGTTTTGTTTAATGAAACGTCACTGAACCTGATGTATCTGCACTGCAGAGGAATCGTCTCTAACAAATCCGGACAAGCAAAGTCCTGAACTAAACGTCTGTATACAGGAAAAATATTGCTGTATACTCATCTATTTGATCCCTAGTTCACTTTTGCTTCTCACAATTTGGTACAAAGATGATTCAAGTAGTTATAGTCTGATTCTTAAAGTTTTTAGCGATAAGAATTAAAGAATTTGATTAAATTTTCTTTTTCTATTCTTTTTCTCTTGATAAAATAATTCTATTTAAAATTTCACATCAAAACCTAACCAAGCCAAAGCAAAAATTATGAACATTTTTACTAGAAAGTAATACTGAACATTTCAGAAAACTAATTCTTTCTTATTTTTATTTTTTACTGTTTTTATTGAGCTATGTATTTTTCTCTGCTCCACTCCCTTCTTCTCCCCTCCCCTTCTAGCCTCTCTTATGATCCCAATTTACTCAGGAGATCTTGTCTTTTCCTACTTCCTATGTAGATCCACATATATCTCTCTTAGGGTCCTCTTTGTTGTCTAGGTTCTCTGGGATTGTACATTGTAGGCTGTTTTTTCTTTGCTTTAATGTCTAAAAGTCACTTATAAATTAGTACATATGAGATTTGTCTTTCTGAGTCTGGGTTACTTCACTTAATATGATGTTTTCTAGATCTATTTGCCTGCAAATTCAAGATGTTGTTATTTTTTTCTGCTGTGTAGTACTCCATTGTGTAAATAAATATACCACGTTTTCCTTATCCATTCTTTGATGGAGGGGCATTTAGGTTATTTCCAGGTTTTGGCTATGACAAACAAAGCTACTATGAACATAGTTGAACACATGTCCTTGTGGCACGATTGAGCATCCTTTGGATATATACCTAAAAGTGGTATTACTGGGTCTTGAGGAAGGTTGTTTCCTAATTTTCTGAGAAATGGCTAGACTGACATCCAAAGGGGTTGTACCACCTTGCATTCCCACTAGCAATGCAGAAGTGTTCCCTTTTCCCCACAACCTCTCCAGCATAAGTTGTATCAGTGTTTTTGATCTTGGCCATTCTTACAGGTATAAGATGGAATCTCAGAGTTGTTTTGGTTTGCATTTCTCCTTTCTCTGATGGCTAAGGATGTTGAATATTTTCTCAAGTATCTTTCAGCCATTTTTAGATTCGTTTGTTGAGAGTTCTATGTTTAGGTCTGTACCCCATTTTTTATTTGATGTCCAGCTTCTTGAGTTCTTTGTATATTTTGGAGATCAGCCTTCTGTCTGATGTGGGGTTAGTGAAGATCTTTTCCCATTCTGTAGTCTGTCATTTTGTCTTTTTGACCATGTCCTTTGCTTTACAAAAGCTTCTCAGTTTCAGTAGGTCCTATTTATTGTTTCTCTCGGTGTCTGTGTTACTGGGGTTATATTAAGAAAGTGGTCTTCTATGCCAATGTGTTCAAGTGTACTTCCCACTTTCTCTTCTATGAGGTTCAGTGTGGTTGCTTTTGTGTTGAGGTCTTTCATCCATTTAGACTTGAGTTTTGTGCATGGCGATAGATATGGATCTATTTTCATTCTTCTAGATGTCGATATCCAGTTATGCCAGCACCATTTGTTGAATATACTTTTTCTTTTCCATTTTATAATTTTTGCTTCTTTGTCAAAAATCATGTGTCTGTAGGTAGGTGGATTAATATCCGGGTCTTCTATTCAGTTCCATTGGTCCTCCCGTCTATTCTTATGACAATACCAGACTGTTTTCAGTACTGTAGCTCTGTAGTAGAGTTTGAAGTCAGGGATTGTGATGCCTCCAAAAGTTCCTTTAATGTATAGGATTGTTTTGGCTATCCTGGGTTTTTTCCTTTTTCATATGAACTTGAGTATTGTTCTTTTGAGGTTTGTGAAGAATTTTGCTGGGCATTGCAATAAATCTGTAGATTGCTTTTGGTACAATTGCCATTTTTACTATGTTAATTGTACTTATCCAAGAGCATGGGAGATCTTTCCATTTTCTGGTATCTTCTTCAATTTCTTTCTTCAAAGATTTAAAGTTCTTACCATACGAGTCTTCCACTTATTTTGTTAGAGTGACTTTAAGATATTTTATGTTATTTGTGGCTATTATGAAGGGTGATATTTCTCTGATCTCTTTCTCAGCCCATTTATCATCTGTATAAAGGAGGGCTACTGATTTTTTTGAGTTAATCTTGTATCCTGCTATATTACGGAAGGTGGAAAACTAATTCCTTTAACTCATATACTGTGTATATAAAATATTTACACAGTAATCTGTGTTCACATATGAATTTAAATGTCACTGATCAGTTTTATAAAAATTATATGCAAGTGCAAAAATATGATCAGTTGAATTTATTGCTAGAATAGTTATAATAAAAATAGAAACATCACCTTCCATCACCAGGAGACTGATTAAATTTTAGATCATCTGTCTGATATCATGACATGCACTTATGAAAATGTGAGTTAGGGAATGGTTGGTTGACACTGACTGGGTTTGCTGTGAGTGTGTGTATCTAGTTACAGCATCATGCGAGGCGATTGCATTTGTGAAAGAGAAACGTGTTTATGTTTGTAAGAGGGCTTTGTTGCAATGGCCTGAGAAGCATTGATAGGAATAAAAAAAGCAGAGATGCTCCTACCTAGAACACTCCAGTGGGGGTGCTAGGGTAACTGCCTCTCTCAGAGAAGGAGTGTGTACTCCTGGACGTTCTAAATCATTTTCTTCCCTTGGCTCTGAAGGTTAGGGATGTGAGCATCCCCCTTTGAGAAAGTGTCACGATAACATGATAGCCCTTCATCATATAACAGATAACACACAGTAAGTCTGTCTTCATAGAAGTTTTGTTGTTGTTTTTGTTTGTTTGTTTTGTTTTTCAAGACAGGCTTTCTCTGTGTAACAATCCTAGCTGTCCTGGAACTCACTCTGCAGTCCAGGCTGGCCTCAGACTCACGGAGAATCCACCTGCCTCTGCCTCCCAAGTCCAAGTGCTGGGATTATAGGCATGAACCACCACTGTCTGCCCCAGCTCTCTCTCTCTCTCTCTCTCTCTCTCTCTCTCTCTCTCTCTCTCTCTCCCTCCCTCCCTCTCTCTCTTTCTTAAGTAATAGAAACATTTTCTCTTCACTGAGTATTCTTAGCAACACAGTTACATTTTAACCTAAAATGAGTGACTCTAATTAAGAAATCATTACTTTCCATTTCCAGTACCTCCCTGTGTTCCTGTTGACAGAGCGTGTGCCAAGAACTCTAGCTTTTGTATGCCTTAGAAGCCCAGATATCGAGTTTCTGTCCCAGACTCTCATTGAAATCATCGCTGCACAGGGAACAGCTTCAGAATACAGAGACCGCGTCTTTCCGCAGGTATGAGTGCTTTTGCCATGCAGTTCACAAGAGACAATGTCTCTCTCTCTCTACTGAAAAATTCTAAGGGGCTTCTTGGCCTTCTGGGTTTCCTGGGCCCTTCTCCAGCATCACCCCACATTGTACAGGCAGCACTTGTCCTCACTGCTGAGGATCTGGTGAAACAAACCCAAACCTGCCTGCAGCCTTCACTATGATTGACACATTTTGTTATCTCTGATGCAGGAGTCTCATGTCATGGCCTGGCATCTATGACACCAGCAGAGGACCTCCTTAGCAGGCAAAGCGAGTAGAACGTGAAGTCTGGTAAATGTGGACTGAGCCATGCCTTATCTCTGAGCCCCCAAGAAACCATTTAAACATTTAACATGTAAATTTTTTTTTTTGTGTGTGTGTGTGTGTGTGTGTGTGTGTGTGTGTGGCTTAGGACATGACTCTGAGGGTAAAGTCCTCGCTGCAGAAGCATGAGGAGCTGAGTTCAGATCTCCAGCACCTGTGTAAGAAGTGGTCGTTGCAGTGTGTGTCTATAACCTTAGCATTGGAATGGAGACGAGACAGGTAGGGTCCTTGAAGCCCTGTGGCCAACCAGAGTAGATATGTTGGAAAACTCAAGATTCAGTGAGAGATCCTGTCTGATTAAAAAAAAAAGCTAATAAAATAAAAAGTAGGTGGAGGATGAAAGAAAAGAAATCAAACTTGGTGGTCGGTCGATTGTCCTTCATGTGCTGCTACAAGCCACACCCTATGACCTTTAACAGACTCTGGAGGAAGGAAGAGGTCCTTATTTATTTAAAACTACACTAATCCAAGGGTTCAATGATTCTTGGTATTTCTTAAAGTAAGCAATTTTTATTGAATTAATCACAAATTGCTTATATATATATATTTAAATCTTAGAATAAAATAACTTTAAACACATGAAGACATAATTGCCTTTGGAAGTATTTTTGAGGGCAGTGACTGATAATTTGCAAGAGTAGTTCTTGGAGAAATCAATAGCAACAAAGACTCAGTTATTGATCAATTACCAAGGTTCATCTTCTCAGGGTATTCAAAGCAATTTATACAGAAACATGGTCAATAACAGTGCTCAAGTCCAATTGCACTTTAGAAGCTATTAATAACATTTGTTTGTTTTCAAATATTTTAGGCAGTCATGGATTTTTGGTGAGTAGCCTCATTTTCTTTAAAGTTTTCTGTAACTTTAAGAGAAAATCTTCTTAAGACATGTGGAGTGACAATCTCTTGGGTCATTTGGGAACCTGTGGGAGCAGGATCATGAGATCTGGGTGAGTCTGGGCTACACAATGGAACAGTGTCTCAAACTGGGGAAAAAGCATGCTGTTCTGCATCCAGCTAAAGAAACAACTCCTCTTATGATTTTATATAAAAAGTCTGGCAGTTACATGCTTATGTCTGTGCTTGATTCTAAGCTAATAAGAACACTTGATCCTACCCGCATTCACAAACTGCATTGAAATTTTAGCAGAAAGGAGCCATGCAAACAAAGGAAGCATGGTGTGTGAGAACCGGGGACAACTGAGAAATCTCCTCTCTTAGAAAAAGAGAAGGTGCTATTTGGAAAGAGGTCTGGTTAAGACCTCAGCAAGTAGAATGTGAAATGAAATATGTTAGGCAGGACGAGGCCGTAAGAACTACCCAGAGGATGGTGAGGAAGATGTGATGACTGAAGTGGGCAGGGCTGTGGCAATATGTTCAGCCCTACAAATGTGTAGGCCAGTTTATGGCCCAGAGACATGAGTACTTTGGAATCAGTTGCACAAAGGAGATGTTTGAAGAGAGGAGGGCAGGCAGTGTTGCCGAGAGCATGTGCTAGGTGATAAATGAGATTAGAGATTAAATATGAGACGTACTCAGAGTAAGAAGTCTTCAGGACACTTGGAAGTCCTGACTGTGGAGTCATATCAGGTCCTCAGGGACAAGTGGCCAGAGCAAGGGACTGCTGGGGTGCAGGCAAGCCTCTCTCCAGCATGGTTCCTCTTCTCTCCCAATCTCCCATCTTATTTTCCAAGGGAGAGTGAACACAGAATCTGAGACAAGGTTCTTGACTAGGGCAAGTACATAGAAATCACTGAAGCCCAGACAGCACAAACCTTCACCTTCATGAAAAATATTTCTGTCCCTGAGTTGAACCAAACAATAGCATATTGATGCAAAGCTGTAGCCTCAAATTATACTATTTTACTGTTGCTATCACTAAACACTATGACAAAGATAACTTATAGAAGACAGAGTTTATGTGAGTTTATAGTTTGGCGTTATGATGTGGCCAGAGCCTATTGGGCCAGGGAGTAGAATGTGGTAATTTGAATGAGAATGTTCTCTATAAGCATATATATTTGAATACTTGGTCCTCAATTGGTGGAAGGATTTTGAGAAAGATTAGAAGGTATGGACTTAATGAAGGAAGTATGCCACTGGGGGCAGGATTTGAGGCTTCTAAAGCCTATACCAACCCTAGTTAGCTCTCTGCCTTGTGTTTATCTCTCAAGATGTAAGCTCTAAGATACTGCTCTTGTACCACACCCACCTGCCTGCTGCCATGCTTCCGACTCTGATTTTAATTGATTCTAGCACTCTGATATCCCAAACAAACTCTTCTATAACTTGTCCTGGTCATGGTGTGTCATCAGAGTCATAGCAATGCACCTGAGGCAGAAGTTGTGGTTCCAGAGGGTTGGAGTCAATGATGGTGTTGTCAAGGCTTGGCAGCAGTAGCAGAAACCTGGGGCCTGTCATCTTGTACAAGCATGAGTCAGAGAACACAAACTAGAAATGGCAAGGGTCTCTAAAATCTCAAAGCTCACCCACAGTGGCTTACTGTTCCAGCAAGGTTACATCCACTAACCCTATCCACATAGCCCCACCGACTGGAGATTCAAATGCTCTAGACTACGACGGGCATAGACTACTCAAACTGGCCCAGGTATTGAGTTAAATACCTCTAACTATTGTGCCATTCTAGAGATAGCAAGCACAGCCTACAGTCAGATTCTGCTATTCTTTAAAACGATCCTTCCTTGGCTTCTCTGTGTCAGATCATGTATTGGAATGCATATTAAAAGCAGAAAGAATTTATAATAATGGAATTTCCACCATTAACCGGACAAGATTTGGTACGTGTAATTTGAGGATTCTGTCTGTATCGAATCCAAACCTGCTAATCCATTTCTTTGAGAGTAAGATAATAAGCTGCCCAGTTTTAGTTTGCTTTGATAGATGAAACATTTTTGAAATGGTGCCTAGAAAGTCAGAGCCTGGGTGTGTTGTTCCGGGCAGAATCTTTCAATCATAAAGACAAAGTTCATGTCAATCTGTCTTATTCCTGGAAGCCAAGGGCACTTAAAATCCAGCTATGATGTGTTAGTCAAGAGGGAAGCAAAGTATAATTCAGACTACTCTTTAAGGTGACCTAATATTCTTAAGCCACATAACTTGTGCGCCACTTAGTAGTTTAAGGTGTAGGTGTACATATGCATCAATAGTTTACTAAAATATTGTTTTATGTCTTGGAAATATGCTGTAATTGGCAGAAAGTACTTGCCCTTGAAGCAGATGATATTTGGGGGAGGAAGCATACACACTGCGGGCTGGCCCTGAGCCAGGCACAGTCTGGATGTTTCGGAGCCCTCTGTGGCTCTGCTCCCTGTCTCTCATAAGGAAATCAAGACTAAAGTTTTAAGTACATCACCAAGGCACTTAGCAGGGTAATTTGAGTATCTTCCCTGATCCTAAGGAAATCCACGTTTTTCCAGTGGTGGCTTCTGATAATAGCCTGAACAGCTCCAGGGAGCACTCCTTTTCCCATGGGAATGTTAGCATGAAGGACTCCCCTTCAGCAACACCCCGTGTCATGGTGGCAGTAGGTGGTAGCAGATGGAGGGTTAGAAGACCTGGCTCCAGGTCTTTCAAATATGCTTCCTGACCAGTAGCTGGGGAGCCTCACTGGATTAAGGGTGTCAGCCCTTCCATCCTGTGAGTACAGCTTGGGGTTATAATTTTAATTGGTACCTGAATTTACCCAATAGCTTCAAATGCATGATGCTATGAAAAATTATGATAGTTATAAAACAAGTGATTCTTTATTCATTCATTCATCATTCATTCTTTTGTTAAAACTGAGGCTATTGAAGCTCCAACTTGTGGAGTGGATACATTCACTAATGTGATTATGTAAATGTTGTTAATAAGATATTGCAGTTATATGAGTAGACAGATGTGTGATGACCAATTGTATCTTCCTAAATATCATTGCTGCTGGTTACTGGCTGACATGACTTACCCACACCTCTAACTGCTTATATGTTAAGGTGCCATCATACTTTTTAGAATTTTTATGCATAGCAGCTACTGAATTTTCATGCATTTAAATTTCTTGGATTCCCAAGTTGAGGATAGTTCCAATTTTTGTGAAGATTAGTAAAATAAGAATTGCAAATGAGTAAAAATTTGCAATTTAAATTAGGACTGATAGAGTCAACTTTCTCAAGGGATAAAATAATGAGAAGTTGGTAGTCAGTCCTGAATAAAGTTTTTCAAGGGGAAAAAAAACCCTCAAAATCCAGATAGATATAAGTAGTCGAAGAGTGGGTCAATCAAAGAGAATGAATAGTTTTATAATTAGAATTTGAGATACCAAGCTCTAGAAGAGGTGGGCTGTGTGCTGAGCCAGAGCTGAGAAGCAGAGGGCTGGTTCCCACTGAAAGGACAGTCATGCCAGCCCAGGTGACACTCTTCCCAGGTGGGCGATCTGAGCAATCACCAAGGACTATCAAACTCTGCTATATCAACCTCTCCTACATTTTCTTAACTTCCCAGCCATTGATTTCCTTTCCAATCTCATGGTTGCTTGAATGCCTGCCTCAGTTTCCCATTTGTTCAAAATAGAAACACTTAACAGTGGGCTAATGTTTTTATTAGATTAATAACTGGTAGTTATTGATTTGTTTCTTGTAATCTTTCCCATGCCTTTTCTGGGAATGGGAAGGAGTCACCGTAGCTGTGCCATGCTCTTCTTCCTCAGTGGTAGTCTGTCATTAAGAGGTTGATTTCGGTCATAGTTGCTTTTCTTTCTTTTTTTTTTTAAAAAAATATTTATTTATTATGTATACAGTGTTCTGCTTGCATGTCGGAAGAGAAAACCAGATCTCATTACAGATGGTTGTGAGCCACCATGTGGTTGCTGGGAGTTGAACTCAGAACTCTGGAAGAGCAGCCAGCACTCTTTACCTCTGAGCAATCTCTCCAACCCCCATAGTTGCTTTCCTTGCTGCTGTGATAAAATACCCTGGTGAAAGTTACCAAAGGGAGGAAGGGTTTATTTGGGTCAAGTCACTCTAGCTAGGAAGTCAGGGTAGATAGGAGTCTTTTGTACTGACAGTCAGGGAAAGAGACCAGTGATTCATGCTTGCTGCCCAGCTCTTTTTCTCTACCTACACAGCCCAGGGTCTGAGTCAGAGAAAGTCCCACCCACATTGGTAGAGCTTCTAGAAGGAGTGTGAAGGGAACTTAGGCCAATCAGGAAACTGTGGATGGGTTCTTTTTAGAGGAGTTGCTTCTTACTCAATGAGTTGTCCCCTCCCCCAAGGTGTTGCAAAAAATTACAAACTGCTAAAAGCCCATCCAAGGTAAAGTACCCCTGCTGGGGCCAATCAGGGAGAAGGTGGGGATTCTATGAAGGAGACGATCCCTGGAACCTGAGACCCATGGTGCATGCCTAGCTCCATGGCTTCTTCTATCTCCTGTGTGTCTGCTCTAATACACTTTGCAGGTTTTCGTTGTCTGCCTTTTTCTGTGCCCAGTGTTTCCCCTTCCAGTGCACGTGCCCTTCCCATTCCCAGCTGTCGCCTTTCTTAGCTAACTGTACACGCTGCTATTGCTTCCTGCAGGTTTCAGTCCTCTGTCTTTCCCACACACCCAGTCCTTTGTTGCTCTTAAGGGACTGAACTTCTCAGATCCCCTAGATGGCCACTTCCCACCCCAATGTCCTTGTAAGATCTGCACGTCAATTAACATAATCAAGACAACCCCAACAAGGACGCTTAGAATCCACCTCTCAGATTCTAGATTCTGTCAAGTTTCTGATAAACATTAACTGTCGGGGAGAAAGGACCGAGGAAAGAACACGCTGCCCCTGGGCTGTCTACTAACCCTGTGTTTGGAAATCCCCACCCCTGTGACTCAGTATTAATAGTCAAACAATGTTTTAGATTTGGTGGTCGAACCATGCTGTATTCATCCACTAGCCCCTGCTTGACCAGCTGACTGTACACACTCTAAAACCCCTATAAAAACCCTCCTTTCTGTCCAACCCTCTGCTGCCTCTGTTCCCGGTCACAGGAGGTAGCCATTTGTCTCTCCCCAATACATTTCTTGCACAAGTTTTGTTGCACAGTGGTTGGTGTTCCTTGGCTCCTGACTGCAAGTTACCTTTGCATTGGAAAAACCCTTTCGTTAACCATCATAGTTACCTTACCAGCCTGGGCTGGTAGCTACACTTAACAGAACTGTCAGGAGTCACCCCTCCCCTTCATTTCTCTTACTCCCCCTCCTCCTCCTTCTCCTTTCTATCTTTCTTTCTTTCCTCTCTTCTTTTCCCTTCCTCCACTCATCCTTTCTTCCTCCTTTCCTATCCTTCAATTCTGACCTCCATCCTTTCCTGATTTCCTCCCTCCCTCCCTCTCGCCCCCTACTATTTTTCTTCCCCATTTCCTTCTTTCTTTCATTGGTTGATTGTTATGTTCGTCCCTCTCCCTTTGGATTAGACATGAATATTGGTTCATTTCTCAAGTTTGTAAGAAACAAAACAGGGACAACAATTTATTAAAGTTATGGATTCGATCACTTTGGGCAATAGTCATTCTAATTGTGTTAGTTTTCTCTGATTGTTCAAATTGCAATGACAATGAACTACTTGCTCAACTCTCCTCTAGTAACTTAAGGTTTTTCTCTCATTTGAGTAACCAAATGTAAGGTAATTTCCTATAAATTGACACAAATTCTCCAGAAGGGGAGGGGCCTCCTATGATTCAGGAGGTATGCATCTCCAGGGTCTGCAAAGGCTGGCACTTAAAAGATCCTTGCAGTGTTTCCCAACCTTCCTCATGCTGTGACCCTTTAACACAGTGGTCCTCAGCCTCCCTAACGCTGAGACCTTTAACACAGTGGTCCTCAGCCTCCCT
>JAQHUG010000518.1:100083-135864 GCA_028555095.1 Dicrostonyx torquatus | reverse complement strand
ACACCTAAACATTAGAGTACTATTCAGTGGTAAAAAAATGACATCTTGAATTTTGCTTGCAAATGGATGGAAATAGAAAACACTATACTGAGTGAGATAACTCAGACCCAAAAATATGAATATGGTATGTACTCACTCATTAGTGGATTCTAACCATAAACAAAGGACATTGAGCCTATAGTTTATGATCCTAGAGAAGCTAAGTAATAGGGTGAACCCAAAGATAAACATATATAGATCTTCCTGGTTATTGGAAGTAGACAAGATCGCCATGCAAAAGTTGGGAGCATGGGAGGGGGTAGGGGAGAGGGGGAGAGAGTTGGGAGCATGGGAGGGCTGGGGAGAGCTTGGGGGAGTGGGATGGTTGAGATGGAGGAAGGACGGATATGGGAGCAGGAAAGGAGAGATCATAATTGAGGGAGCCATTTTGGGGTTGGCAAGAGGCTTGGCTCTGGAGGGGTTCTCAGCTAGGACCCTGGGCAGTGGAGAAGAGGGTGCTTGAACTGGCCTTGCCCCATAGTCAGACAGACTGATGACTATCTTGAATATCACCATAGAACCTTCCTGTGGTGAAAGATGGAGATAGAGACAGAGACCCACATTGGAGCACTGGACTGAGCTCCCAAGGTGCAGTTGAAAAGCAGAAGGAGGGAGAATATGAGCAATGAAGTCAGGACTGCAAAGGGGTTGGTCCACCCACTGAGACAGTGTGCCTGATCTAATGGGAGCTCACCAAAGGCAGCTGGACTGGGACTGAACAAGCATGGGATCAAACCGGACCCTCTGAATGTGGCTGACAATTGGGGCAGACTGAGAAACCAATAATAATGGCACTGGTATTTGTCTCTACGGAATGTACTGGCTTTTTGGGATCCTAGTCTCTTTGAATGCACACCTTCCTAGGCCTGGTTGGAGAGGAGAGTGCCTTGGACTTCCCACAGGGCAGGGTACCCTGCCCTCTCTTAGGACTGAAATGGGAGGGAGGAGAGTGAGTAGGGGAGTAGAAGGGAAGTGGGAAGAGGGGAGGAAGTGGAGATTTTGAATGGTATTATTTATATAGCAATATATATATATATATATATAAATGAAAAGCCACAAGGATGCAAATTCAGCAGACAGGAAGAATTTCCATTCTTTAGTGGGCAGGATTGCCAGAAAATTTAGAGGTTAAAAATTTTTAAGTCACTCTATGTTTTCAAAACCATGCTGATTCTACTGTATAAAAATTACTCAGAGTAGGAATGCTGGTGCATGCTTTAAATCTCAAAATGCTGGAGACTGAAGCAGCTAGGTTCCTGTGAATTTGAGCCAGCCCATTCTCCCTAGGGAATTTCAAGTCAGTCAGAACTACAGACTAGACCTACTAAGAGAAACATAAATATTCAGTTTTCTTCAGAGAAGTATTTTCTACCATTGGCGTTTGAGAATGCCTTCCTTTTTGCTAAAAGCAATGTTTTCTAATTACCTAACTGCACAAAGAGGGGCAGGTTATATAAATTTTCTAAGCCTCTGTTTCTTAGCACTGAATCAGGCATAATTTTGAGGGATAGGAGGCAAGTTAAATAAAACTACACAAATCAAAGGCTGAGTGCAGTCCGTGTCTTCCTGCAAGTGTTATATAATGTCAGCTATGCTCAATCGCGGGCGTTCTGCTTTGAAACTATCTCTTCTTAGCTTGGGGCACCTTGCTTTTAACACTTAATTCAAACCATGACTCTGCTGTATTTTTAAAAATCCATGAATGATATTTGGGCACTGGAGGGCGAAGAATAGAGACGGGGCTGAGTCATCTGTCACCATTATAGGCATAGTACGTTTTAACCAGGTACTGTCATGGTACATTTTATGCATCTATTACCTATTTCAAAAAGCAAGTAGAAATACATGAATAAAATGTTAATAATAGCGAAAGCATATCTTGATGCAGTTGGAATGCCTGTTTTGTGATTTGTGAATTCATATTTTCATATTTGGGAAAATCATTTGCTAGGGTATTTATTGATTTTGTCTATACCACCAATGTTTACACTATGCAGATTTGCCTTTTCCCGAGCTGGCTCTGTATTTGATAGCAACTATGATAGCTTTATAACTATTTACACGTCAGGCTGCCCTCTCCTTATATTCTTTCTAGTGAGAGAGTGAAATGAAACTAGAGAAATGAAGACTTAGGGACTCTGGCTTCCTTTGATAAGTCACCACACCCTGGAAGGTCCCTACCCATGGCATTCCCCGACTTTCGATGACAGAACAGTATTGCCATGAAGGAAAAAAAGAACAGATTCTGAATTTTCACCACCATTTGGAATTGGGTATCTGTTTCTTTTCTTTGTATTTCAGTGAACTTTTTGCTACCAACTTGCTTAGTTCTGATATCCACTGATCATCATACCAGGAAGAACTTCTGGAAACACTCATGTAAGAAAAACTCCTTAGAACGTCCCTTCTCAACCACACGGGAGAGCAGATGGAGAGGCATTGTGTATCCTGGGGGAATAGCCCAAAGTTCTGTGGTTATGAAGGGAGCAGGCAGAAGCATTTTGGCCAGAGTACTGCCCTTTTGACTTTAGACTCCATTTTACCAGAAGGATGAAATAAAATTCAGGTTCCCAAACCCTAGGGGAGCTGAGAACTTTCCCATGGCCGATTGACCTCCTCCTTAAACCATAGAAATTGTCATTAAGCATCTTAGCTCCTTACTAGCATTATGGCTGTTCCTAACCACAGAAGACACAAATGAATCTGATTGGTTGGACTGAAAGACTCACATTGTAAATTGGTTAACAGTGATGGAACACATAAGGAAAGACCCTAATCTATGATTTCTGATTGGTGAAAACTGTAACTGTAACTTGGCAGCAAATGTTTGTGTATTTTATGATTTTAAATCCCCACTTCTGCCCCCACTCGGGGTTGTCAGAAGGACAAAAGCTCCCAAGTCTTGTCCTGCAGCCCTCATTGTCCTGCAGACCCGCTTATGAGGTGATTTAGATTTATTCAAATCTTTGGAATCCATGAGTGTGGCCTCATCCCTTCCTCACGGTGCATAATGGGGGCTAGGTGTGACAGATGGAGACCGTAGAAGACCATTTGTTCCAATGAAGCAAATATTGGACAATTTTGCAGGCTTAGAAGCACTGAGTTAAGAACCGAACACTTCCTTTTTCTGCTTTCTTTCCACAAACAGGGCTAACAATAAATACCTTGCAGACCTTTCTAGATGAGCAGGTTTGGAGGTCCCCCACACTGAGTTAGCCTTATTCTTGCTTTCAGTGCCTGAGCAGTCTTGGCTAGTATGCTGAAGCCTTTTTTGTCTTTTCTCTGGAAGGCAGACTATTTCCTTCTTAGGCTCAACGCAGAGGTCAGCCTGTCACTAGGGAGAGCAGGAAGATGTGACAGATCATATGAGAGACATGAGAAAGGATGCTGTTGAACCCTGGGTGACTGTTTCGCTATTGCCACTGCCTCAATCAGGAGACTTCAGCTTGACAATGAAAGAGAATCTTGAAGCGTTGCCCGGTGTAAGCTCTCCACCTCAGCGGTGCTCTATTTCTGGTCTTTGCAGTCTTTACCAGGAGCTCTGCAACAGGAAACCTCAGCAGCCCTCCAGACCTCTGTTTAGGTCAGCCATCTTGATGCTGGTTTGAGATGTCTGGCTCCCCAGCTGCTCTCTGTGATTGTTAAGATGAGTTCACTTGGGCAAGGCTGTGTGAGCGTGCTTGTTCTGAATGTGAGGATCCTGAAGGGAAACCAATGCTGCTCCTATCTTCACAGGAAATGGTCAGGTTTCGCAGAGCATATGGCTGTGAGGTTTTGCTCCACACCCTGTCCTGTTGCCTGCTTCATACCAAGCCGACAGGCTGTGCTTGCTGGGTAAAGCAGATGTCGGGAAGCCTCAGCATTGTTGTCTGGGTCTGACAAAGAGACAGACTTGTCCTTTGCAGCCTTTGGTGAGGGAGGTGATGAAAAAAAAATGCCACACAAAATTTCCTTGTCATTTAATGTTCACACAGGATCTGTCAGCCCTTTCCACCTTGGTCCATGATTCTTCTTTGTTCCTGAATTTATACATTTATTTAAAAAGGAATTAAGAGTCAAACCTCCACCAGGCATTGACTCTGATGAGGAAGCCATTGAAACTCAATGGGCTTTGCTCTGAAAGGCACCATATCTTGGGCTTTTCCAACCAATACAAATGCATTCCAACTATTTGAATAAAACATGCTTTTTTTTTTAATCATTGAATAGAAAATTTTAGGAAGTGGAGCTGGAATGGCTATGAGTGGTTAAAATTCAACTGTTAAAAGATTTTGTTGATTTTGCAAAGGACCAGAATTGGGTTCCCAGCATTCATGCCAGGCAATTCACAACTGTCTGTAATTCCAGCTCTATGGGAATTGACTCATAGGAGAGTTGCTACCCACCCTGTTTCTACCTGGAGGCTGGGGGAAATGGCAAAATCTTCCCTTCTGGTCCATTGTGTGGGCATTGATAGTGTGTGCAGCAATTGTCCACCATACCTCTCCCCTCCCGCTAGATATTTACGTCCTGAAGATGGCTGTCCTACAGAGACCACACTGAGATTAGCTAAGCTTTGTCCAGCTCATATCATAAACCCCACCCCCTTGCTTATCTGTATGTAATGACTTTATCTCCTCATCCCAGTTGTGTGAAATAGCCCCACCCCCTTGTTCAAGAGCATTTAATAAACACACCAAGCTTCTGGAGTACTAAGATCGCTCCATCTGAAAGACCAGAGTTCCTGATCACAGCTTTTCTTCTCTTCATCCCAGTCTACCCAAGTCAGGCCTGGCTCTGGAGCCATGGAAGGACAGGACAGAGAGTGAAACCTAAGCTGGGCTCAACTCTCTCAGTTTCTGCTTGAGGGAACTTCTACCTCTAATTAGCTCACAAGTGCTTTCTGTCTGGCGGGAATCTCCTCTCCACTGTCTCCACTGTTGATGGGTCAGTTACCCTCTTGTACCCTCTCAGGTACAGTTTTGCTTCTGTTACAAGGATCACTACACTGCTTCTTCAGCATTTAGTTTTGTCACCCTGATTGACATTGTGGTTTCCCAAGTTCTTTTAGCAACTATGTCCTAAATTTTCATGATCTACTTACTTTTTAATGACAAAAGTCCCTCCAGAAAAAAGAAGAAAAAAAAGCAAACAACAGCACAAAAACCTCCTTAAATACTATTGGAAAACTTTGACTTTTAAATTGTCTTCTACCCCAGGACTATCCAGACATCCAGGTTCCTGTGAAGGGTCTCCCACTGCCTGATTCTGGAAAGTGCAAATTTTGGTAGAAATGCTGATCTTTAATAGGCTTTTTAAAATATTTTAAACTAACTTAATCCCAAAGGATTTTTAAATAACAAATGTTCTATTGTCTAATTTAGTTCAAACAATTGGCAAAATAAAAGTAAATCTTGCCATTGCACTTTCATGTATCATAATTAAGCCTTCTTCAATTAAATTTATTGTTACTCACAAAACAAAGCTATAATAAGTGGCACTCCTTGTGAGTTCTCTGATCCATGCATATTCCATGTAATGTAGAAATTGGGTTAAATGTATGTTATACATCTTCAAACATCTGTCATTTCTTTGTGGTAAAAACCTTCCTAAGATTCTGTGGGAGTCATTTTCATTCAACACCACATCTGCCATCTGGCATCTTCTAGGCATCACTGGGATTCATTTCTATTTTCCAAACCTGAAGTGAAGCCGTGTTCACTTTCTGAAGTCAACGTGGACAGAATGTGGCAATAAATATAAACCCTATTGAGAGCAATGTCCTTGTTGCTGTCCTAGAAAACAAGCTGACTTCACAAACAAAAGTTTTATGTATGAAGGGTTCTCGGCAGTCATCTTTCATTCTTTTGCCCTGCAAGCATTTATTTTTTAGAATCTATGTGTGCAAGGAATTGATTCATAAGAACGTAACATAGAACCTCTAAACAACAAAATATTGTCTCACTAAAATTCAAAAGATAATAAAACAGATTAGTGAATATTAATAAAAGATCATTTGAACAGTAACAAATTATTTTTTATTTTTGAGATTATAATTGCATCATTTCCTAAAATTCATCTGGAATCACAAAAGATCTCAGAGAGTCAAAACAATCTTGAGCAAAAAGAACCATGCTGGAAAGATTACAACTCCAGATCTTAAGATCTATTACAGAGTCATAATAATAAAAACAATATGGTCCTGGCACAAAAAACAGACATGGAGACCAAAGGAACAAATCAAAGACCCAAACATGAGCACATGTAACTTCGGCCATTTAATATTTGGCTAAGACACCAAAAACTTATGGTGGAGAAAAGAAATCATCCTCAACAAGTGGTTTTTGGGGAAACTGGATGACTGCATGCAGAGGAATGAAATTATTTCTGTATCTATTACTTTGCACAAGAACTCAGTGCAAATGTATCAGAGATCTAAATGGTAACTTTTATAAAGATTGCTACAGTAGACTAAGAGTAAGGAAGCCCAGGAGCTCACTGACTACCTTATGTAGAAGGAAGATCTTTCAGTGTGTTACTTTTTGAGGAAATAAAGGAGATGATCTCATAAAAATGTCTCTCCAACAGAAGAATCATGTACAGAGACCCCAAGTAAGGCAGGTACTGAATTCATCTGCAATACACTAATGAGTGAATTGTAGTTAGAGCCCGTGGGAAAAGGGAGTGAACTTAGAGAGCTGAGGCAGAAGACTATGGAAGGTCATGTGGAGAACTCTGAAATTTCTTATAATTCCCAATGAGAAACCGAAACTGGTTTTTGTTTTCATATGTTGCCAACTCTTAAACTCTATGACATGATTTTAACATTCCATATTAGAAGATGCACTATCTCAGGTTTTATTTTATCAAATTTTTTATAATACATGATTTCACATCTCTAACACACAAGAAATCAAAATGCCACCAAATGTGTTCTTTCCAAGTTACATTACAACTTCCATCCTCTACTAGTGCCTTGGGGTAAGAGTTCCATAGCCAGGGGTCTGGTGCTGGGTTTGCAGGACTATGGCTGGGTTGGCGTACAGTGGAAAAGCGCGGGAACCAATTCAGTTGAGCGTACTTGATACAAAAATAAATATTTAATGGACAACAGAGCAAGGAACTGAATGACTAGTTTTTCCAATTTTTTTGCCTGAGTTTGCTATAAATTTAGATTTCCAGAATTATGAAATTTAATTGGAAATACTCTGACAAAAATCACTGTTCCTGTTGAAAATGACAGTTAAAAACATCTTAAAGTAGTTTTCCTCTTTTGATTTGGCAAAAGGGTAGTGGTTTATAAAACCTATGAACCTGATATCAACCCAAAGGAGGAAATGTCCAGTAGAGAAGAAACAGCCCCATTTCCTGAGCTTGCTGTTGGGAGAAAGGGCTTTTATGATTTCCTGAGGTGATGGGGAGGGATTTGGAGGCATAAGTGTCAATTTAAACAGGACATTCATTTTATAACACCCCGACAGACTGCCTCTTCCCAACATCATGCAGGGATAGCTGCCCATCCTGGCACTTCTCTTTTGAAATGTCTAGGACATATTCAGTCTACCCCAGGGCAGAAGAAAATACCCATAGTTTTAAGCCTATGACTTGTAACCAGACCCATTGTCTTCATACCTAGACTTGGGGAGTAGAGGAGAAGGCGTGGCCTAAATTTTCTTCTGATACAGAGTGTAAGTGACATGCCTTGGAAGGAAGAGTACAGCTGCCTAGAGGCCAGGTGAAGGAAAGGCAGCCACAGCAACCTGAGCACTGGGTATGGTGGGAGCTCCCGGCAAGGGACAGAGTAGGACACGGTACCCAGAGAGGTTGCAAGCAGGATGCAGGATGATGATCTCAGATCTAGAAGATTCTGCAAATGAGAAGGGGAGAAGTGTCAGGTCTAAATTCTGGCAGTTAGACAAAACTGGCATTGCCCTCTACCAAAGGAGAAGGGACCAATAATTATCTGTGGTGGCTGCTCACATGACAAAGCACACACTGTCCTCCAGACTCCAGTGGTGTGGGATGCCACTCAAGTAGCTCTATCATATTTTCGAGTCTGTGGCTAAATTCAGTGATTCTCCATCCCACCCCCCAACAAACCTCTTCCAGCTCAGAAGCTTCCCTGCCCCAATTCTCATTCATTCAGCCACGCTCTCCTTTGGTCCCCTCTTGTGATCTTCTCTCTGTCTTCCTCTCTCACTATCCACCTATGCCTCCACTCGTGGCCAGGTAAGATCTGCTGGCCATATTCAGTCTTCTAGTTTCTTTCTTTGCTTTGCACTCTTCCAGATGTCTCTGGTTGTACTCTTCCTCATATCTACAATTAGATACATTACCCTGAACCTACCTTGGAGGGGTCACATCCTAAGATTTTAAACCTAGTTTCATAACCTCCAGTTTGTGCATTAAGCAATTCCCAAAAGAAGAATGGACCACACTAATAGGATGGGCTCAGTGCAACTCACAAGTAGAAAAATGCCATACTCGGTTGTAAACCTTCAGCCACTAGAAGGAGAGCTGGGAGTGATGGAGACATTGGCTTGAGTGAGGCAGGATGGGTAAGGCTTGATGTGAGTGGCACAACCCAACAGAAAGGAGAGGGGTTGGCGGCAGGTCCTAGGCAGATAATCAGGACCTTTTGCCAAAGATATGAAACCATGCCCTTTCTCCTGGTCATCTCATCAGGTAGACCTATCAGTGAGACTCGTTGCTGCATATCAAATGTTATGGTGTCCTACTTAGGCTGCAGCACTCATCATGACATAGGGTGGATAATTTTTGCTCTGTGACCTTGTCTCTCAGCATTGATTGCCATTGCTCCTGAGTCTTCAATCTAAAGAGTTCATCTCTATCCCTACCCCACCTAAGTTTTGGGTCTTTTACTCAGGGACTGTTGGAAACAGCGCACTGGACAGCATGAATGCACCTGGTGGAATTTCATGAGCCACTGGTTCAGAGAAAGGAAATGAGATCTGGGAGATGATAAAATCATTTACCTGTCCCCAAATCACCTCAACTGCATCCTGAGGATATCGTGGCCTGATCATCAACAGAAGTCCGCTGCAGACAATCCTTCCACTCCATGCTCAGAAACAAAAGACTTGGGCCTTCACATTCTCTATATCCATTGACAGCTATGGTATACGCTTCAAGTCTGAATCCCCAAAGTGTGTCTATACAATCCATACGTATTTACAACTCTGCCATTTGGCAAGGAATTCCGAGTCTGCCCAGGTGGGAAACAATAAAACTCACTGTATGACAAATGCCTTTGGTGTTGAGGGTCACTGCTTGGGTGTGAGCACAATAAAATTCAGTCAAGAAGGAAACTAAGGAGACTGGAATGCTTTTTGAATGGATGTTCTTTCCAGGAAAGTTAACTTATTGTCTCAAAATTAATTTATCACCCCTGATCTCTCCTGATAAAGCCTAAGGGTAGACTTAAAGTGCAGTTTGTGAGCCTTGGCTTCATCAGTCATATCTTTAGTGTCTTTTAATGATAAAGGCATTAAAATATTTCCTATCAAATACATGAAAAATCATATTGAACTTTCAATGACTTATTCCTTTATACACTTACTGAAAACTTAAAATGCATAGTAGGGATAGGATCTAAATACATATGATGTACCTTCACCTCTCAGGAATTCTAGCTTAACAATTGAGTTCAATATTAAACAGACCAAGAAAAGGGAGGGTAAGTTTCCCAGCAACTGGCAAAGAAATTACATTCTAAGAGATCTAAGAAGAGATATTCTTTGCATCTAGAGTGACGGGGCAGGATTGTAGAGGAGGACATAAGGGGCAATGGAATTCTAAAAAGTATGTCTTAAAGAGTGATAAGATTTTTAAAAGAAAAAAATTGTGGATAGAATGTGGCCCTTGAACTACCTGGCCTGTGAGACTCAGAACGGCAGGGGGATGGTGTTTACTTACTTCTGGAGTTCTTACTGTGAAAATCATGCCTCTATGGCCAAGTGTCCTTCTTCAACTTTCCCTAGAAAATTCCCCGAACAGATAGAGGTCTCCAGTCATTCCTTCAAGGCTTTGTAACTGGAAAGAAGTCACTACAATTCTGCACAAAATCTCCCTTACTCTCTCAGATGGCAAAGTGCTGCCTCCAAGGGTCTCAGTGGTTTGACTTTACAGTTTAAATTTTTCCTTCCCTATTTGTACTGCTATTTTTGCATGACAGATAAATGCTCCCCTTCATCTGATCACCCTTTTCTGTCTGCCTATTCCATTCTTAGAGCCAGGGCAAGACAAGAACCCAAGACAGGCGAGCAGACCATGCCAGTATCTTTCCACAGCACATCATGCCTCCGGTCTGAATGATGCCTCTGAAATGGCAGTATGAGTTCAATCTATGCATGGGCTCTCTGCATCACCATGCCATTTTCTCACTTAGCACCATTTTGGTTTTCTCTCCAGATGGAGAAGAAGACATCTTTATTAACATCCCAGCATTGCCCTGTCCTGCCATCTGTCTCAGTCATTGTTCAAAGTGCTCATTATAATATTCATTACTCATCCCTGAGGTATAGTTGGTAATTATTATACAACTTTTTCTGACCAGTTTTAATTACAGCTTTAGCTGTAATTAAATCAGTTCCTAAAAGTGGAGTGATGGATGTTCAGAACACCGCTGGTAATTTATTTAGGACATCTCATGAAGTCATTTTCTATTTTTTATAATTGTACAAATATTTAATACAAAATGAACATGACTTATACTCAAGTGGAACTCTTGAGCTTTGCATTTCTTTACTGTGGAGAAGAATCACCTTACCAGGCATGGGTGCACTGATTCTTTATTAGAGTTGATTTTTGTGCTTACACTCCCAAGCCCTTGGATAATAGACATAAATACAGGTATATGTAACCAGCTTGCTCACTGCCCCACAGATGTGACCACTTGTCAGAAATCTATTTCTTAAAGTCCTCCCTGCTGGACCACACAACAATGGAGCCATCTCCTATCAAGGCCATAATTTGTATTGAGAAATAGTCTCCTTGAGGCATTTCTCACCTTTGTCTCTCTAAGTCTAGCAATTGTGTGTGCATTTGTGTATTTGTGTATGTGTGTGTTTACGCCAGTGGTCTCACCGAAAGTGCACAGAGGACGCAGGGAGGTGCTGGGTGCCCTTCTCTACCATTCTTCACCCTGTTCCCTTCAGACAGAGGCTCCTGTGAACCAAAAACCACGATGGCAGATGGCAAGTCCCAGAGATAGGCCTATCCCCACCCACCACAGCTTTGTAGTTACAAGCACAGGGGACCATCGGCGCCCTTGCTGTGGGTTCCTGGTTTTGAACTCAGGTCTTCATGCTGAGTAAGTTCTCTCAGCAGCTGAGCTACCTGCTCAGGACTGTTTCAGTTTTTTTGGTCTCTGGTTGACTTTAAAAGCAACAACAAACCCCATGCTCTCTCATGCCTTTGTAAATTATCTTCATTTACATGCTTGGGTGAGCCACTCATTCGTTTCAAACCTTACAGGAGGGCTATATAACTGACTCCGACTAGGGTCGTATAGCGCTTGCCAGCTTGTTCTGTTTGATCTCATTCCCAGAAGCAAGGCTTCTTGTCTGAAGTGAATCTTTAGCAATTCTGGCTTGTTCCCTTTGTCACATTCTACATCGGATCTGCACTATGCTTATTGGACTTGATAGAGCTCTCTGGCAAGCTTCCCTCCTTGGGTTCTAAATCCGAATATGCTTTTATCTGCTTAACAAAAAGATGGTTTGGACTTTTCCTGAGGCCATACCCTTTTCCTATTCTTCGTTTGCAGCGGTTGCTTCTGTCCTGGGTCGTGTTTCGAATCTCTCATATGTAACCTTCGTAGGTTTAGACCTCTTAAGTCTGAAAAACTGACAGTGGATGGAACAGCCTACTGGGAAATGATCAACTCAAGCACAGTTCTCAGCTAGCCCTTGGGAGAGGAACATCCTCATAATTATTAATGAATCTTGGCTTTTGAGAGTGTTCTGAGTCATGGATGGCACAGAGTCATAGTGGCAAGAAGAAAGGTTTGGCATAGAAAACTTTTCCAGTTAGTGGCTTTTTGCCTCTGTAGTCACTAATTAGTTGAGGCCACATCCTGGTTGCCCTCCAGCCACCACCATGGCATCTCTCTAAAGCATCTTTCAAGTATTGAGGACAGTAGGGTGGAAAGTGATCTATTTCCCAGTCATTCCTTCTTCAGCATTTTCTGCAGCTCCATCCTCACTGTTCCAGCAAAAGTGATTATTTCTGGATTACATTTTAACTTTCAAATGGAACTTTTGTACCTGGTAACTGAAAAAAAAAAAAAGGTTGGGTAAAGTGCTATCCAAATACCTGGATTCGGAAAGGATTCTGAAAATTTTACTGAATCTGTCACACTGATCATGAAGTATCTCCAAGTGTTGGCACTGTTTTTGGATAGGGCAAAGCCGGAGGAAGGGGATATTAGAAGTCTTCCGGAAGATGGAGCACCATAGCCTCCAAAGCAAGCAGTCCATAGAATGGACAACACCCTCGCTGGGTCCTCAAACTTAATCTTCCTGCTTTCTTAAGAAAATATGACATATAAGACAACTACAGCAAATGTCCTCTGCAAAACCTTTGGGCTATGATAATGTCAAAGATGCTGCAAAATCTTACCCTGGAAAAGAGAGAACTCAGTGGTAGATAAGATGTGTGTGTGTGTGTGTGTGTGTGCGTCCGTCTGTGTGTGTGTGTGTGTGTGTGTGTGTGTGTGTGTGTGAGTACAGACCAGTGCTGACAGCAGACATTCCATGTGCTTTTGTGGGCATATATACATGTAATGACCGGTAGGAAGGTGCCACACCATACCTTATCCCACCTGCCTTGCTAGCCTGCTCTTAACACTGCGGTAGCTTGAATGAGAGTGTTCTACACAGGCTCATGTGTTTGAATACTCGTTTGGTGGAACTGTTGGGGTTAGGGTTAGGAAGTGTGTCCTTGTTGGAGGTGTGTCCCTTGAGGTGAGATTTGAGGTTTCAAAAGACGCATGCCTTTCTCAGGGTGCCCTTCCTTTGTCTCCTGCTTGTGGTTTGAGAAGGGAGCTCTCAACCTTTCTGCCTTCACGCCTTCACTTTATTATCTTCGGCTCTAACCCTCTGAAAACCACTAGTCCAATGAAACAATCTTCCTTATGGGTTGCCTTGGCCACAGTGATTTATCACAGCGATAGAAAAGGAACTGAGACAGACGGACGCTGCTCCCAGGGAGTAGAATATTGCTGTGAAGGCCCTGAAGTATTGCCCTTTGAAGGACTGTGAAAGAGTTTGGGACGTTGGAACAGGAAAGTGGTTGAATGCATTAAGCAGAGCTTCTTATACCATCGTACTAAGCACTGGAAAGTCAGTAGTGCAGAGAGCAATGTGGAGTATGTTGGCCCAGCTCAAGACGTTTTGGAAGGGGGTCAATATTAGCAATAAAGCTAGAGACTATTCTTGTGGTATTTTGACAAAAAAAAATGTGGTTGCCTTTTGCCATGTTCTAAGAATTTGCCTGAGGCTAAATTGAAAACGGACTAGTGGATTCTTTGGTGGAGAAGATGTTAAGATAGCCGAATACTGGCTCTGCCACGTGACTATTAATAATTACTCTTCTGCAAAACTATAATGAAATAGAAGTGAGCAGGGCAAATGAAATATAAACTGTGCAAGTCTGAAAAGAAAATGAGCACAGGGGAATTGAATACCTGAGCTGAGGTTTGTGTTGAAAAGAACAGGGAGATTAAGGAAACTCCCAATCTACAATGAAATAGAAGGAAGGATGCTCTCAGCGAAGTTTCCAAATTGTGAGAAGAAACAGCCTCCTTATTTGTTTATTGTCTTTTTTACCCTGTGGGTCCTTTGCATATACGCTATGACTTCCAGTTCAGTATTTTTATGAGATTTCTGAGCAGAAGAATGACTAGGTATTTGTTTCTTGTGCTTTCTCTTGGGATCTTTTCCTTCTGTTTTGTTGATGTTTTGTCTAGTGTGTTAGTTATTGTTCCATCTTATTTTATTTTATTTTGTCACATGTGGTTGCTGTCTCTTAGAAGACTGTTCTTTCTTTAATGAGAGACACTCAGGGACTGGATCTGGATGGGAGGTGAAGAGGAACTGGGAGGAGAATGGGGGAAGGGAACGATAATCAGCATATACTATGTGAAAAAAAACTATTTTCAACAAAAAGACTGAGAAAAAAATTGGAAATAGTGGGACAAAGCTGTTGATTATATATGATATTATGCAGATGAAAGATAAGCCATTTTTCATTATTTGTGAGTTTTTATCTTTGTATTAGAATATTTATTATTCTCATTAGTTTATTAAATTAAGAGTTTTCAATGTAAAATGGAACTCAAAATCAAGCTATCTTAGTTGGTGGGGGGTATGAGGAGATCATGGATGGAATCTCTGTGAATTCCAGCTCAACTAGGGTGCCATAGTGAGACCCTGTCTGAAAACAAGCAATAAATAAATAAATCCCCAGAGCTCAAAAAAAATCAAAGCAAAACCAAAGGAAAGCTACAGCAATTGTGGTTCAAGGGGGCCAGGCTCCATTCCAAGTTGGCAGCCAAACTTGGCAATATCATCCATGTGGTTCTGGCTTTAGAGGCATTAAGGATACATGATTAAAGGGGGTGAGGAAATCTTCTTCCACAGTGAAGGAGAGGCACTGATTTCAAGCGAATCTGGCAGGGAAGTCAATGCACAAAGGCACTGGGAGAGCAAGGAGCCTTGAAAGACCATTTCTTGAAGTTATGCAAGTGAAGTCTGGCTTGGGTTAGAGCCCCCAGAACCTTGGAATATTTGCCAGGAGAGCCGTAGACAGGGAGTGGAACCAGCCCAAAGGAGAAAAATGTGTTGCAGGCTTCGGAACTGGGGGGATGGAGCCAGCTAGGCCCTGTGATGTTGGGTATGAAGCTTACCCAGCTTGGTTCCTGACTTGCGTTTGTACAGTGTTTCCTCACTATAGCTTTCCCTCCCTTTCACAATGGTAACGTGCAGTGTGAACCATCGCATGGTGGAAGTAGATGACCGATCATTTCCTTAGGAGACTGCCTTGAGTCCCAGAAGAGATATTGGACCTTTAAAGCATCAGAACTGAGAGTAACATGGGATTTCTGAAGTTGGAGTAAATACATTTTGAGGGGCAATGGAGAAGGTAAAAGTTTGTGTTTCAGCTTATACTTCCACATCGTAGTCCATCACTGAAGGAGCTCAGGGCAGAAACCTGAGAAACTGAGCAAAGGCAATGGAAGGGTGTTGTTTACTGGCTTGCTCCGCATGGTTTGCTTAGCTGGCCTTCTGTCTCTTTTTTTCTTCAATCATCAAATTTTTATTTTATTTTAAAGATTTATCTTTGTCATCATCTTTATTATTATTTTGTATTCTTTTGTAATTGAATGTAGATCTTTTCAACACAATATATTCTGATCATGGTTTCCTTCCCCCAATTCTTCCCAGACCCTCACACCTCCCCATCCACCCAAATCCATACCTTTTCTTTCTCTCATTAGAAAACAAACAGGCAACAGGCAACAAGAAATCCTGAATAGCAAAAATAGGAAGCAAAGAGAAAAACAGAGCCAGACAAAAATCACAAGACACTCCTACAGACACACTGACGCACAAACACCCCCAGAAATCTCATAAAAATACAATATCAGAAACCATAATATAGAAGTAAAAGACTTGTAAGGTACAAAAATGTCCAGACAAAGCATTATGAGACAGAAATCCTCCAAACATATCCTTGTGTCTATTTCATGCAGACCATCTACTTCTGAGAATGGGACCTACCCTTAAGATGTGATTTGGGTACTCAGTGAGAGTTCCTTCCAGAAAGCTGACATTTCCTCCATGGGTGGTTATCAAATTGAGAGAGTGACTTTGTCTGACATGGGAGACTTTGTCCATTTCTTTTCCCGGTGCATGGACCCCCTCTGGCTCAGACCTATGGAGACCCTGTGCGTGTTTCCACAGTCTCTGGAAGTGTGCCAGCCCTGTTTGTTCTAGAAAATCACATATTGTCTTCCATCCCCACTGTCTTTTGTTTCATCTTCTCTTCCACAGATTTCCCTAATTCTTGTGAGGAGGAATTTAGTCCCATTTACAGCTGAGTGCTCCAGGGTCTCTCACTCTCTCATATTGTCCAGTTGTGGGTTCCTGTATTTGTCCCCAGTGGCTGCAGAAGGAAGCTTCTCTGATGATGACCAAGCAAGACGCTGATCTATGAGTATAGCAGAGTGTGAGAAATCATTGCATTGCTCTTCTTGAGCAGAACAATAGTATTGGGTTTTCCTCTATTTCCATGGCCTATCTAGCTCAGGCTTTTTGCCCCCACCCAGTGTCAAGGATTAGTTTCATATTGTGGAGTGGGCCTTAAATCTAATTAGTTAGTCACTGGCAATTCCCACCGTCTTGTTCCCCTATTACACTTGCGTGTCTCTTAGGCAGAGTCACTGTAGAACAAAGGGTTTGCAGCTGGGTTGGTGTTTACTTTTCTCCCCTGGCAGTGTGAACAGTGCCTTTTGGTATCGTAAACTCTAGCACATAGTGGTGAAGGTTTAGATAGGCTCAGCCCAGCTTCTCCGTATTCAGTGAGTTACTTAGGTGTTGTCTTCAGCAAGAGAGCCTTGCCGTCCATTTGTGGTAAGTTACCAAAAGACTTGGCAATAGCTTGGATAATTTAGGGATTTCTAGGGGGCCCCTTTGATCAACACTTCAATTATATGTACCCTTTCCTGGCACTGGAGGTTTCATTCAATGGTGAGAGATGTCTACTTGGGACTTTGTCTCTTCCATTTATAGTTCCATTTGGTAGTTCCATTTATATCTTTGTCTGTACATATACTTTAAGAAGCTTCTACTGCAGTAGGTGTCTATAGGACCTCTCAAATGGCCTTGAGTTTGATCTGTCCCTCCCTGTATTTCTTGTATTAGCCCCTCATTTCTTCCCATCTCCATTTAATCCTCTGATTAATTCTACACCTCTTCCATCCACAACTATCTGTTCTATTTTCCCTTCATCGGGAGACCTTCCCTTGTCTCCTAGTCTCTTACTCTATGCTGAGTCCCTTGGCTCTATGGATTGTAGCTAGCCTATCAATGACTCAAAAGCTAGCATCCACATATAAGTGAATATATACCATATTTGTTTTTAGTTTTAAGTTTGGTTTGTTTGTTTGGTTGGTTGTTATGTGGGGAGATAAAATGTACCTAACTCAAGATGACTTTTTAATAGCTCTATTTACTTGTACATATCATGACTTTGTATTTCAGTGACCAAATAATGTTCTGTTGTGTAAATGCACTGCATTTTCTTCGTTCATTTATTTATTGATAGACATCTAGACTATTTCAAATTTCTGGATATTATGATTAAAGCAGCAATAAACATGAATGAGCAAGTGTCTTTGGGTATATGCCGAGATAGTTGGATCTTGACATATATCTATGTGGCAATTTGAATAGGAATGGCCCCCATAGGCTCATTTATTTGAATACTTGGTCATCAGAGAGTGGTGCTACTTGAGGGACATGGCCCTGTTGGAGGAAGTGTGTCACTGGGGGTGGGCTTTGAGGTTTTTAAGAGCTCAAGCAGAACACAGTGGCTCTCTGTCTTCCTACTGCATAAAGACCCCCATGCAAGCCTTTGGCTTCTTCTCCAGCACTAGGTCTGCCTGTGTGCCACCATGCTTCGCACGATGCTTCCCACAGACAGAAAAGTAATGGACTAAAGCTCTGGAGTGGTAAACAAACCCCACTTGAATGCGGTCCTTTGTAGGAGTTGCCTTGGTCATGGTGTCTTCCATAGCAATAGTCAATGACTAAGACAATCTATGAAATGCTTTCTAGGAACTGTCACACTGGTTTCCATAGTTTCTGTACAAGTTTGCATTCCCGCTAGCAATGGATGAATGTTCTCCTTACCTCACATCTTTGCAAACTTGAGCTATCATTCATTTTATGATCTTGGCCGTTCTGACTGGTATGAGATGAAATTTCAAAGTAATTTTGTCTTCTCTGATGACTAATGATGTTGAACATTTCTCCAAGTGCTTCTCAGCTCTTTGTGTTTCATCTTTCAAGAACTCTCTGTTTAGAACTGAACTCTGATTTTTAATTGGATTATTTGTCTTCTTGATTTCCAAGTTTTTAAAATTTTTATGTTATATCTTAGTGGTAAGATTCTTTTCCCATTCTGTAGCGTGTTACTTTGTCCAGATGATAGTGTTCTTTCCAGTTTGATCAGTACCAATTATTGAAGATATTGTATTTTTTCCAGGGTGTATTTCTGGCTTCTTTGTAAATATTAGGTATCCATGGGTATATGGATTTATGTCTGGGTCTTCAATTTGATTCCAGTGAACAATGTGTCTGTTTTTATGACCATACCATGCTGTTTTTATTGCTGTAACTCCAGAGTATAATTGAAATCAGGGTGATGATGATAACTCTGGCAGTTCTTTTATTATTCAGTATTGTTTTATCTATACTGAATTTTTGTGTTTACTTATGAAGCTGAAAATTATCCTTTTAATTTCTGTGAAAAAATTATGTTGGGATTTTGATGGGGTTTGCATTGAATCTGCAGATTGCTTTGGGTAGGTAGGATGGTCAGTTTTAATATATTAATCCTACCAGTACATGAGCATGAGCGATCCTTTCATCTTCTGATAACTCCTTCAATCTCTTTCTTTAACATCTTAAAGTCTTCTTTATAAAAGTCTTTCACATGCTTGGTTAGAGTTACTGGAACAAATACTTTTGAGATCATTATGAGAGTTAATACTTTCATGATTTGTTTCTCAATTCATTGGTCATTTGAATATAGAAAGGCTACTAATTTTGTGCTTTAATTTTATATATGGCTATGACTCTATGAGGACTAGGGAATATAGTGTTTGGGTTTGAATAAGAATGGCCTTCATAGGTTTATGTGTTTTAATACTTGGCCCTCAATTCATGGAGTTTTGGGGAAGGATTTAGAGGTGTGGCTTTTTTGAAAAAATATGTCTTTAAGAATAGGGTGTGTAGCGGGATTTTGATCAATTTAGCCAATGGTTTAACGTAACAAGGGTGTGAGGTTTCAAGACTCTTGCCGTTCCCAGGGTATTCTTGGCCTCCTGCTCTCAGCTTTGAGATGCGAGCTCTCAGCAATTCTTGCTTCCATTCCTTTGCCAGTCATCATGGACTCTAACCCAATAAAACCAAAAGACCAAGTAAATGTTATCTTTCATAAGTGCCTTGATCATTCATTATGTTTTATAATGGCAAGAGAAAATGAATGATGTTTCTCTCTTCCTTGAAAAGCCTCCCATCTTCTCCTAGGACATAGAAATTCTCTGCTGACCATTAAAACTCTGAGTTTAGCACAGATTGACTAGGAACTGATTTTCTTCCAGGAGTTAGAATCATGTGGTAGAGGAAGAAAGTCATAAAAATTAATTCTTATTTCACTATGCCATGTTTGTGGTTAATTATATCAATGACATTTAGATGGTAATTCAATGTGATAATGCACTTGTGATGATTTGAAGATTGAGTCATTACATAAACAATTAATGATGAAGACATATAAAAATCATACTTTTGTTGACCCTGAGTAAACTTCACTTTCAAAAAATTATTCAAATATATTATTATCTTTAGAGACATAACTTGTTCCCTACATATCTCTTGCATTCACTTGTATTCAGGGATTCACCCTGCTCTTTAGGACACATCTCAGGGAGGAAAGACCTCAGACAGATACTCAGAATTGCTTAAAACCATGATGTAGGTTTTTTCTCACCCAGAAATTTGGTTCTTGTGGGGACCAATCATGGCCCCTGAGACGTGAGCTTAAATTCATCATGTGGCTTTTGGGAATTTTCCTTTGTTACTAAAGAGACTTGTTGGAGGGCAATCTATTCTTTCTTTCTATGAACTTTAACTATGTAATCTTGTAAGAGGATTTTGCCTGGTTGTTTATCATGAACAAGCTATAGATAGGCCTTGCTAGTCTGCTCCAACCAGAGTTTGTGCCAAGTTGATTATTTGATAATTTCAGCACAAGATAAGTGGGCATGTTTGTCATATGATGCTGAAATCACATTTTAATGGTATATTCATGGCTGAAGACAATTCCTCTCAAGTGGAATCTATTCTGGCCAGAATTCTGTTTTATTCAAACCATCTTATGTGACCTATTAAATGCCTCAATGCCATGAGGATTCCAAATCAAGAATTTTCCAGTAAGAACTTTGGTCTTGTATTCTCAAAGATGATTAATATTTATACACCAGAAGGCCAGAAACAAACTAACACACAAAACATGACTTAACCTTTTTGGAATTCTGGTCACACTCAGCCATAGAATAGCAATATCCCTATGTGCTCAAATAAGACCACCTCATCTTAGATATTAATAGAAAATTTTCAGAACCATGAAACCTATGGGATCCTGCTTTAAAATTTCATATTGAGATAGAATTAGTCACCTAGAAGGAAACATTGCAGAGAATAGAGTTTTTAACCAAATGATACTGTTAAGGATTGTTTATCATTATTAGAACCTGCATTTTGACATTAATGTCTACTTCCCAACTTCCTGCTAAAATAACATTTTTTTTCCATTAGGAAAAGTTATTTCTCTGTCACATATTATTAAGCAATAATACTGTATTCTCTCAGTCACTTCTCACAAGTCCAGAGATGAGCCTTCAGGAAATAAAGCATTACCACACTTAACTCCACGTGAAGCCCTAATCTTATTGCATATTTCTTAGTAAAATTCCACAGGAAAACAAGAAAGCCATGGGCAAGCACGCCACATATATATCCCTGGTGAGCAATGCACAGTCTCTGACCAAATGATAGAGTAAGATTTGACCTCTTAGTCAGACAGGTGAGGTCTATTGCTAATTCACACTCACTGGTTCGACAATAGACGATAGGTAGAATGGTGTTGTGTACAATCAGACTTGTGAGGGAGTAATTTTTTCCTCTCACAATGTTGTGAAATGTTCTCTGCCAGATGTTCCCTTTAACCCTTTTCCAACTCCTGGGTTCTCAATGATGTTTCATGATCTGAGTTTTTTCCATCCAGAATAACCTAGCTAAGTCAACTGTGGCTTGGGGCTTCTGTGGGAACGGAACTTAGAAGCATTCCTGTCCTCTATTAATTGAAAACAATTCTCTAAATGTTCTGAAAACATGAAATCTTACAAAAGAGAAAGGATTGATAGGAACTGTATCTCTGTCAGGGATCCCAGAAGATGAGTCTAAACTATAGCTGGTAAAAATGGAAAGGCTCTGTGGTGTTCAGAATCACTGATATGCATTCCCTTTGCGACACTTGTATCTGCTGCTAAGTCATTTAGCTGAGAAACATTGTGCAAGTCATTTTGAGATTATACACGGAGAAATTGTTTAATTACTTCTGTTGAAGATTTCTCCACTTTAGTACATTGCTTTATCCTTGTTCATTGCCTCTTTCTGCCTCTGTCTCTAAGTAATTGATGGGGAGACTTCATACTCTAATATATTCCTTTTGAATCCAAGAATTTAGGTACACAGGCAAGTATGAATAATTTAAGAACATCTGTGTGAGAGAAAGATGTTTTAGAGAGCATCAGAAATTCCCAGTGCCAGTTGGCTGGGTCTGAGTGCATAGGGTAGAAAGCGGATGTCCTTAATGTACCTCCTGTTCTCTCTAAGGGCTTCAGGTGCCCATCCTGTCAGAAGTGATGGTTATGCCAAACTCCTGGAACTGCCATTTCAAATTTTGAATGCATTCAGTAAACAATACAGGGTTTCAATATGGGTTAGCCATTGTGTCAAAGGAGCCATGACTGGGTCACCAACTGCACTGGCTAGTTTTATGTCAACCTGAAACAGGCTAGAGTCATCTGAAAGGAGGAAAACTCAACTGAGAAAATGCCTCCATAAGATCTAGGTAATTGATATGGGAAGGCCCAGTCCTTTGTGGGTGGTGCCATCTTTGGGCTGGTGGTCCTGGGTTCTATAAGAAAGCAGATGAGCAAGACATGATAAGCAACCTAGTAAGCAGCTCCCTTCCATGATCTCTGCATCCGTTCCTTCCTCCAGGATCCTGTCCTGCTTGAGTTCCTGCCCTTACTACTTGTCTTAGTTAGGGTTTCTACTGCTATGAAGAGACACCATGACCATGGCAACTCTTATAAAAGAAATCATTTAATTGGGGCTGGCTTGTAGTTTCAGAGATTTAGTTCATTGTCATCAAGGTGGGAAGCATAGCAGCATGTTGGTAGACATGGAGCTGGAGAAGGAGCTGAGAGTTCTTTATCTGGATCCATAGGCAGCAGGAAGAAAATGTCACACTGGGTTGGGTTTGAGCATCTGCGACCTCAAAACTGACCCCCACTGACATAGTTTCTCCAATAGCACACACCTACTCCACTAAGGTCACACCTTCTAGTAGTGGCACTCCCTATGAGCCTATGGAGGCCATTTTCTTTCAAACCACCACACTGCTTTTGATGATGAACTGTTAAAAGAAAAAAAAACTGTGAATGAATAAACTCATTCCTCCCAAACTGCTTTTGGTTGTGGTATTTTGTTGCAGCAATAGAAACCCTAACTAAGACACCAACTTATCAAGGTCTTTTGAATGTGATCTTCAATTCCCTCTCAGGGTTCAGAAAGAATGCTATGGCAAGCAAGGGACTTGGGATTTGAGGCTTGGAAATTAATCTCTCTGTGTGTGTACTTTTTCGTGCCAGTCTCTTTATTGTTCTGCCTTTATCCTAATTCTCCTGTCCTACTTCTAGATTTTCCTAGATTCTTCTTCTATTCTAGAAACTTTCTCCTTCAGGAGACTTGAAGTAACAAAGAAATTTCTCTCATTGGTTGAAAGCACATTCCTAGAGCATGCAATAAGGAGCTGAGCCATTGCCATGGCAACACAAACTCCCAAGGCCATAGAAGCAAAACCAACCAGGTGTGGGGGCCACAGTGTGCAGTGATAGCTTTGAGACACAGATCCATTGTTAATAGACTACAAGTGAAGAATTGAATGCTTTTCTTAGCCTAGGTTGGACGTCTGCAACTCTGAACTTGAGATAGCTGCAAAATTTTAAACTTCTAATCTGTTTACAAGAAAATTTTAGTCTAGTTTGAACTTGCTTTGAGGTTAACCTTGAGCTAATTGTGTGAAGTTTGTGTTAGACCAAAGAAAAATTGTTATTTTTATATTAGTCTAATTAAAAGGGAAGAAAGCAGGCTTCTAAGTACCCACAGTTTCATGGTACAAACAGATCCATTTATGAAGCATGTCCCAGTATATCAAAGCTATACAAACTCATGAAAAGTCATCTTCCTGACCATCCACAGATATATGTGCCCCAGTAGATAGACTATTTTCATGAGATAAACGCACAAGCAGTGGGCAAACATCCGGGCTATTCTTTTTTTTTTTTTTTGGTTTTTCGAGACAGGGTTTCTCTGTAGCTTTGGAGCCTGTCCTGGAACTAGCTCTTGTAGACCAAGCTGGTCTCGAACTCACAGAGATCCGTCTGCCTCTGCCTCCCGAGTGCTGGGATTAAAGGCGTGCGCCACCACCGCCCGGCACATCCGGGCTATTCTTAGGGAAGAAATGAAGTTCTTAGGGGAGAAATGAAATGACTCATGAGAGAAATTACAGATAGGAGCAACTGGTTTCAATAGCCAGTAACTCCATAGCCTTCCCATGTGGGGTTCCTTATCAGAGAATCACTCATCTGGTAGGTTGGCCTGTTGAACCCTAGTAATCACTTACTGTATCTCTCACAGCCATGACAGCAACTAATTCCTAGACTTGGTGGATCATAAGCCAATACATTGTGTATGCTTCATAGAGCTACCTGGAACTTCTTAGAAAAAGCTACTCTGCTTTTTTAACAAAGCTAAGTTTGGCCAATTTATGATCACCCATCTCTGACTCGACTGCCTGCTGTTACTTTATTGAAAAGAGTCTCAAAAGCACATATGTTCACTCCAAAACCACGTGCTGCTTGGCTCTCATCTTCCTGTCATCTTCATGCAATCTTTATGTCATCCTCACACCAATGCTGGCATTATGACAATTAATCAGATCTGTAAGGCAATAATGAATCTAAAGAGTTATACAAAAGCTTGCTTTACTACACTAAAACAAATATTGACCATTTGCCATATACTAATAAATATTAAGAGGCATGTATGTATGGCAAAATAAACATTAGTGTTTATTTTTTATGCTCAATATATTATATAGTTTGAAATGAGTTATAAGGCCAAAGAAGACTCTTTGAATAAGCAAAAGATTGTTAAATATTAAGATCTTCACTTCCTACAATGGGATAAATTTATTGGATTTAGAGCTGATAACTAGAAAGCAGGAAATCATTAGGGAAATAGCATTCTTATTCATCAGTCTTCCCAACAGAAACCAGATACTTTTGTCTCAGCACAACTGCTACTTAGCGAGTCACTTTGTGTTGCTGTCTGAGACACACAAAACATGAAACATCCCATAAATGCAAATGCCCTTATTGATGTGCCAGAGTTCAATACCCTTGGCTGTCTTTCCTGCGGAACATAAAAGAGGTACAATGAGTTAAAAACAGGCTAGCCATTCATCTTCTCGGTGGAACTTGTCTGTTTCTAAAGTTTAAAGTATGAGAAATAGCTAGGATTCAAATAAAAGTGTTATTTCTCCTCAACGCATGGGTCAATATTGTCAATAAAGCTCCAAGAAATTCTCTGAATTGCTAACTGTTTAGAACCGTCAGTAGCCTGCACTCAGGCTGTCCTGCTCCTTAGAGATGCTAATAGGCACACTCAAATACTCACTCGTGTTCCCTCAACAACGGAAACAGGCTTCTCCAAGCATGAGAAGTTGGAATGATTGAGTGGCCCTGTGTATGAAGCAGCCCCCATGGAATGCCAGATGAGCTTGCTCTTTCTGCCGTGCTCACCAACAGTCTCATCTCGCTGGGAATGGGCACACATGCCCACACCAGCACCACTAGTTAGCCAGCCCAGTACCAACAGTCAACCCCCATCTTGCCAAGGTGGCAGATATTGACCCAGATATAGATCTGATATAGACCTTGTCACCAATAGGATAGTTATTTGTTCTCTCTCAATTTCCTAGGTGTGAATAAAATCCTTCATGAAATCACTCGCTGCTTTGTGTCATAGCATATGACTGCCCAGTTGGGCAATCATGAGACTAGAGTCTGAGCTTGAGTGGAGTCAGAGTAAAAGTGTTCAGAATTACAGATGGAGAAAAGAATGCAAAACTAAGTCAGACAATAAGCAACTTAGTTAAATACATTCACATATTGAAAGCATCTACAGATAGTTACCAAGACCTGTTGAGGAAAACAGAAGCTATAATTTGACTTTAGTACCACTTTGTTCGTTTCTGTTCCATTCTTACGGACACTGCATATTTTAAAGCTTCATTGATTTGCCCCTCTTTGTGTTCAGGCCCTCCATAAACTATCATTTCTAGTATTGCTAAGGTTTAAATTTTTAACCTCATCTCATTCTTCCTTCTTGCGATCTATAGTGGTCCTAGCTGCAATCAATATCCTTTACAGGGGCTGGACAGATGGCTCAGCAGTTAAGAGCACTGACTGCCCTTCCAGAGGACCCGGGTTCAATTCCCAACACCCACATGGCAGCTCACTACTGTGTGAAAAATCCCATTCCAGGAGATCTGATACCTTCACACCAATGTACATAAAATAAAGTTAAATAAATCATAAGAAATACTTCTAAAAAAAATCCTTTACAAAAGTTCAGAGCCTTTCACTGGTCCTAAGCAATTGCACAGTCCCAGATAGTTTTAGCTTATATTGTCTGTGTTCAGGTAAGGATTTTTTTCTCTCTTTCTTCCTTTTCCTTCCTTTCTTCCTTCCTTCCTTCCTTCCCTTCTCTTCCCTCTCCTTCCCTTCCCTTTTCCTCCAATTTCTTCCTTCCTTTCCTGTTTTATTGTTTTTTAGAGACAGGGTTTCTCTGTGTAACAGGCCAGGCAAGGATTTCTGATCGAGCTGCCTGAAGAAAACCGTGGTGAGAGTTACTTGAGGTGCTGTCTGAGGCATCCCACTGGCTGTAGTTCCCAGAGAAGACTCCCTGTGACCTTCATTTATCAAAATTTCTCATAAAATTTTAGAGATTAACATGGCAGTCATGTTGGATAATTCACTGTCTCCCAAGCTCAGCCTCTGTTCTTTAGTTCTTCTGGATTGTTCTATTGTGGCTGGGTGTTCTAACATGTTGTAGAGTGGGTGATTTCTCAATGAAGAATGCTTCTCTCATAGTCCTGCAGAGACTACTTCTCCATAGTCCTGCAGAGAATGCTTCTCCATAGTCCTGCAGAGAATGCTTCCCCTTAGTCCTGCAGAGAATGCTTCTCCATAGTCCTGCAGANCCCCTTAGTCCTGCAGAGAATGCTTCTCCATAGTCCTGCAGAGAATGCTTCTCCATAGTCCTGCAGAGAATGCTTCTCCATAGTCCTGCAGAGAAATGCTTCTCCCACAGAATTAGGGGTGGAGAAATTAGAGGTGCTAACAGATTTAGTTTCTGTTGAAGACCTGTTCACTTTGGGTGGTCTTCATTTCTTCACATGAAGAAAAGATAAATTACCTCTGTCATAACTTTTAAAAATATGCTTTACTTCTGGAAACCAGTCTTTCCCAGAAATTGCTGCCATCATCGTGTTTCTGCCCATCTCATCCGTTGCGCTGAAATTACAGGCAAGCGCCATGAGTTCCATGACTACACTAGCTCCCTTGCATATCTTTTATAAAGGCACTGATACTAAGCACGAGGACAGAGTCATAATGTCCCAATCATTTCCAAAACATCCCATCCTTTAATATTTATGTACTGAGATATGAATTCCAGAACATAAGTTTTGAGGGGCTTCAAATTGACTGTCTTTGCCTCCTCCCTGGAATGCCTTCCCACATCCCTATTTCACAATTAGGACATTCCTTCATTCTGCCCTTCTGACTTTCCCTGGCAACCCCCACCTAGGTTTGCTCATTGTTTTTGAAAATTCATTAAAGGAAGGACTTATATCTTACACCTTACTTGAGTGTGTATTCTCAATCCCCATCATGCTCTATTTCAATGAACAGATAACTTGATTCCTGCTTGTACAATTGAATTCTTAAAGGCAATGTGTTCCTGAGTCACAGAAGAGCCTGGGAATAGTTTCTTCCTGGGTCTCATTGGCTGATGTACAGCACTTTGCTACAGGAGGACAAACTGCCTCCAGCTGTAATAAACAACGTCCTTTGTTCAGGGTGAGAATAAGGACTTTAAGACCCCAGAGAATAGAAAACCTCAATTGGACATATTTTTTCTTATTTTCTATTTTATATATTTTGTGTGTGGGTGTGGGTGCATATGTGTGCCTGATTGTCCACATGTGTGCTAGTGAATAGGGAGCCCAAATCCGAAGTTGGGTGTCTTCTCTTACTCTTCACATCACTTTTAAGAGATGGGGTGTCTCACTGGACCCAGAGCTCACTGATTGTCTAATTGGCTAGACTTGTTGCTGTGATCAAAGTCTAGTCAGATGTTTCAAGTTCTTGGTCTGTTATCCAAAATATTGAAAATGCAGGCTCATGAAGATTTGCAAAAGAAGCAAGGTAACTTTTCTAAATGAAGCAATAGTAAAGATTAGAGATGGAAGGCCTCTCAGGGGTGGCTGCAGATGGTATGAGTGGGGAGAGGCTTCCTCTTATGGTTCAGGAGAAGGAATTCTTCAGTTACTTTCTTAGTCAGTGTTGTAGTGTTGTGAAGAGACACCATGAACACAGCCACTCTTAAAAAGATAGCATTTAATTGGAGATTGCTTGCATTCAGAGTTTTAATCCCTTATTATCATGGTAGGAAGCATGGCGGCATGAGGACAGACACGGTGCTGGAGAAGTAGCTGAGAGTTCTACATCCTGATTGGCAGGCAGCAGGAAGAAAGAGACACTGGGCCTGGCTTGATCATTTAAAACTAAGTTCCAAAGCCCACCCCCAGTGACACATTTCCTCCAATAAGGCCACACCTATTATAATAAGGCCATACTTCCTAATCCCTTTTGTGTAATGTCACTCCTTAATGCCACTCACTAATGATGAAGCATTCAAATATTTAGCTTATGGGGACTATTTTTATTCAAACCACCACAGGTACTAAGGGAACATAGCATGAGAAGTTCTCTATTTTGATTAATAAATAGGACATATAGTCATTTTTTCTGCATTTTTATTACATGTCTTTTGCCACAATGTATCTTATTTTAATCATATACATGCCCAATCATACATAGGCATAAGATGGGAAGTCTGGAGTTCTCTTTATAAGTTTACCTGTAGATGAATTTTTGCCTAATTATAAATGCTTTTTGAGCCAGTCAAAACTGAACAATTCCTTTTCATTATCTTGTACCAGGATATATTGGGAATATAAACATAATAGAGATGCTATATTAATTTGATTGTTGTTAGAAGTAGAGAAATTTACACTATTGTTCAGAGAGTGGTGTTTCTATAGCTGATACAGGTGGGAGCCCAAGACTAGAGGAGTGGAAAAAAGCATGTCCAGGAGTAGCCAGAGGCTGCTCATTTGTTCCTGGCCACCCAGAACCGAAATAACCACACAGAAACTATATTGATTAAGTCATTGCTTAACCCATTTCTAATATTTTATATTTTACCAGGAGGCTCTTGACCTACCAGCAAGATTCCGGCTGGCAGTTCGCATCTTTCTCCTCTGGTGGCTACATGGCGTCTCAGTGACTCCGTCTACTCACTCCCAGCATTCAGTTTAGTCTTCCCACCTAGCTCTACCTTGCCCTATCACAGGCTAAAACAGATTCTTTTCTAATTAACCAATAAAAGTGACACATATAGAGAAGGACTTCCCACATTATCTAGGTGTCTTAGTTAAGGTTCCTATTGTGTGAAGAGACACCATAATGATGGTAACTCTTATAAAGGGAAGCATATAATAGGGGCTGGCTTACAGCTTTAGAGGTTTAATCCTGGAGAAGGAGCCCAGAGTTCTACATCTGGATTGACAAACAATAGGAAGAGAGAGAGAGAGCCACTGGGCCTGACTTGGGCATTTGAAACCCTAAAACTAACCCCCAGTGACACACTTCCTTCAATACGGGCACATCTCCTTTTGTCATTCCATAAGCATTCAGATATGAGTCTATGGGGGCCATTCTTATTCAAACCACCACAGCAGTTGAAAGAGCTGGGCTGGTATATATATTCTTAGAAGACAGAGATGTATGTCACCCAAACCCAACAGAGTCCCAGGTTACTAAATTATTTCCTATGCTTGCTAGCCTTAGACTAGCTTGCTGGAAAGGTCCAAGGCTCTTCCTATCTCTGTCCCCAGTATCACTGAAGCCATGCCCAGATCTAGATTAATTTCCTGATTCTTGAGCAGAAGGCATTTTGCTGACTCAAACATCTTCTCTGCCCCAATATCTTGGTTTGCGACCCAAGCATTCTTTGATTAAAATTGTGTGTATTTGTGTATTGTGCATGTGTGTGTGTATACAGGAATAAACTTTATAAACTTTCTAAAGATTATTCTTCTGTAAATTTGGATTGAATTGGCCTTTGAAGAAGGCTCTTAAAAAACCTTATTTATGAAACCTAAGGAAAGGATACAATGCATAGAAACAATGGGGGAGTCAGCCCACGAATGAGGGAACTGGCTGATGGCCATTGATTGCTAGCATGGGAGTTTGTGGCTTCTATGTGCTTTGCCAGTGAAGGTAACACTGTGTTGCCTTTGCCATAGGACTTTCCTCAGTCACTTCGAGAACCAGTGTGGCCAGCATTCCAACTGTCTGGTTGTGGTCACATTTGGGGCTGCCTTTTGAGGTAGAGTTGAATATAGATTTAGAAGAAACATCAAGTCCCATTTCCATTTTAATCACATTCACAAAAGAAAATAGGGTCCCCCTCCACAATTTCTGATACAGTTTTAAGAAAATATTTTAGAAACTCTTATGGGGTAAAGGTTATTCCCCCCCCCTCAAAGAAAGAGATGCCTTTTCCTGAATTCCCTCTAATCACAGCCATAACAACATAACCTGGGCGCAGGCAGAGCAAGCTGCCCATGTTTATTGTTATCATCTAAGAAAGGAAAAGTTGTGCACCCAAGTGAGAAGCAATGGTACCACCCCCTTCAGTGACTGCACTTGTAAATCTTGTTCCATCAGCTCTCCTCCATATTCGGGGTGAACCCTTTCCTGGAAAGGTAAAATCATTCTTTGAATTTATTCCACTACAATTAGATGCACTAGATGCAAGAGCGTGTATGTTTAATTGTCTCCAAAGAGGAGAAGTTCACTGGGGAAGAGGGCAAGGTGCTTATACATGGTCCACATGGAGTGCTCCATGGGAGCCAGCCCAGGCCTGCCAAGACTGGCTCTTTTCTCCTCTTGGAGCCTTGGCTTTGTTCTTATCTCATTAGGTGGTGTATCTCATACCTCGGCTTAGCTTAAGTCCTCCTGTTTACCCTCCCAATGCTCCCAACCTCTCCATTTCAACCCTAACAACATTTGCCTTAATCCTAGCAAACTCCAGCCCCACATTTTAAGGTATCTGTACTAGGAAAAATAAATCATGTTAAAGTTAAAGAAATAGAAAGAAAACAGCTATTCTTAAATATTTCATTGTATTGCTCAAGCTAGATTCATCTTTAAATCCAACCTATAGGAACTTCCAGGGGAAAAGATTATGCCTTCAATTCCCTTCTTTTAAAATAACCATCATTTCTATGACAACTGTGTACGAAAACGTTCTAATTAAATACATGCCATATTTGTTTTCTGTCAAAATACAGGTAGTTATTAAAAGAAAATAGACACTAATTTGAACTTGGTAAATGTTATAAGAAAAATTTATACAGGTAGAAAAAATAATAATTGCTTTTAAAACGATGGGTCTCCCTATGTGTCTCATGCTGGCCTGGACCTCCCAGTTCTCCTGCCTACACCTCTGGATTTAGATTATAGGCCTGTGGCCCCATTCAGCTGCCAAATATTCTATTGAATTTTCCTCTAGAGTCTGAGATGCTCACTCCTTTTCTACTTTTATAAACTTCTCTTCATGTAAAATTAATGATATAAATGATAAGTTTAATTTATCTTAAAATAATTTTGTCATCACTGGTCACATGCCTATGCTTCCATGCTTGATTGGTTCATTTTGAACAGGGTCTCACTATGAAGGCCTCACTGGTCTTTAACTTGGAGCTATCATCCTGCATTAGTCTCACAATTTCTGAAATTCAAGGTATGAGTTATTTCATCTAGCTCACATGACTGAGAACTGAGACGCATTTCTGAAAGATATTGTTTTTTAAACTAATTCCATTTCATTATTAACCCCTAAAACTTTCTCCAACAAGTTACTTAATAGTTTCTTCCTGTGTCATTCTCTTAAAAATTACATCACTGTTTAAATTAAGTATCAATATATTTTGTTATTCCAAAACATTTAAAAGAAATTTAAGACCAGGATGGATTCAGCTGGAATAATTTCCAGATTCTGTTTCTTCAATAATTGATGAATTTGTTCAATAAATATGTTTTCTAGCACTTACGTTCTTTAGTCATAGTCACAAAGACCACTGTGTCCACAGTCTACCAAGGGATAATATGTCAGATCCATGGTGACATTACAAGATCTACATAATCAGAGAAGTCTGTGCAAAAAAGGGCTTCCAGGGGTGGTTTGAGGCCTTCTACTGCTTATTTTATGACTAGTTTAGGCAATAAGGACATTTTTGTATCTTAAACTACTGATAAATGAATGAAATATTTTGTGATTTAAAAGGGTCTAGTTTGGAGGTGTCCAAAATATGGAAGACTCAGTGAAGGCTTCTGACGTTCTGAGGAGATCATCCATCAGGGGTGGTAAACTGCTCACAGCATACTTCTATATAATCTAGTACTGAAGTGTGTCTACTCATGAGTGGATCTATTTTAAGAGATATGGAAGTTTGATGTGTGTGTGTGTGTGTGTGTGTGTGTGTGTGTGTGTGTGTAGTAAAATGAATCACTTTAACTGTGTGCTTCAACAATTTAACAAATAGGATTGTGTCTTGGTGTCTGAGGAGAATTTCTTCTAGGAGAGCAAATATCCATGTCCTGTGTATGAAATGGAACACTGTTTGCATACAGCCTGCGGGCAGATTCCTGAATATTTATCTTCTTATCTCTTGTAATCCAATTGTTGGATTACACAAGGTAACTTGTCATACATAAGTTGATGTAAATGTCCTGCATAGAGTTGTTACACTGTGTTGCTTAGGGGATGATGGCATAGAAAGGACTCTATTTATTTAGTAAAGATGCATTGTTTTTATTCTGAGTAGTTGAATCTACATATGCATGACCTGCTGAGAGTCTGTAGTCTGCTATATCTATATTAGAATACTTAGAATCAAGTATTACACGCTTAGAATCAAGACAGAATCTTTTGATTTCCCTCGATGAGTCCATACTCACATCACTGCCATGAGCTTCACTTCCTCCTTAGGTAAGCAATAAAAATGGTTTCCAAGGCCACAGGTGTAGAATCCCTGAAATCTATGTGAGAGGAGTCACCACTCATTGTGCATTTTTCATCTCTGGCTTCTTTCTTTCAGCATACTGGTTTTGACATTCCCATTTTAAAGAAGCTATATATGGTTGCTTTTAATTGCTAATTTTATTAGGCAAACATAGAACTTTCCAGAAATCAAAGCTTAATATCTTGGAAGTCATGATTGAAAACCTGCATTCATAGGTGAATATTAGCTTATGCTGTGACATCAACCTGCCACCTCTCCCAACTTTATCTCATATGGAAAGGTGTCACAGCATTTGCCAAAGTCTCAAAATGACTCCAATCAAAGAAAAGACTCTACACAGGCAACTGAATTAAAATGAGCTTATTAGCATATTCAATTTCAATTCATTGTGACTGGTATCCTTACAAGAAAGGGAAATTTGCACATTTGTTTGCTTATGAGGTTTCTCATCTGTATACCAGTGGAAGAAAGACCTCATGGTCACATGATGAGGAGACAACCACCTGTGAAACAGGAGGAAGGGCCTCACAAGAATCCAAATCTGCCCACATTAACCTCTAGGGTCTTTTTTGCCTTAACACCTATGAGAACTTTCTTGCTTGTTTGCTTGTGTGTTTGAAGCACTAAGTCTTTTGCATAGTATATTGTGGCCCAGCTTCCTAACAGCTTTGCAGTAAGGCAGTTCCTTGGTCTAATCATTCCATGAGTTTTAGATTAAACATCTCACAGGAGATAGATTTCTGTGAGTTGACAGGCTAGGCTCTAAAATGACATCACATTTTATGTTCCTATAAGAGGAAAATACGGTTTGGGGGGTTAGAAAGGTATGAAAAGATGGAAGAACATACTGTAGCAACATAACTGTGGGGCATAACAGAAATGGATTGCCCTGAGAAAACTATGTTAATACTGGTTTTAACTCTGTAAGTTCCATAAGACTTGGTTGGCTCATAGCTTCTAGCATTCATGTATTTAAGAGTAATACAGGATATGAGAGAAAGATTAGGTGGGCACATAGATAGATAGATAGATAGATAGATAGATAGATAGATACATACATACATACATACATACATACATACATACATAGATGATAGATAGATAGATAGACACATAGAAAGATGATAGATACATAGATAGATAGATGGGTAGATAGATAGATAGATAGATAGATATATAGATAGATGATATTGTAATCTCCAAGTTTCATAGATGAAAATAATGGATGTCATAGATATTTATTGTAAATATCAGCATGTAAATCTGTATTATAAGGTTCAGATACTATGGAATTTTAAATTTTATTCTAAAAGTCTATAAATCATTAGGAGATAGATATAAAAATATTTAACTTTGGTTGTAGGTTTGGCTATTTAATTGCTTTGGTTCATTTTACACTGTGAATTTAAAACTCTGCTATTACTGGAATATAAATATACTTGTTATACTTCTCTGATAAATTAATTTATTTTATGAAAACTCATTCTTTCCTAATAATAGTTGTTTTTCTTCGGTTCATTTATGTAATATTAGTGCAGTGATGATTGTTTTCCTAATCTCGAGCTGTGTTATCTTTTCTTAAATGTTGCTTTTGAATTATTCATGCTTCTATTTGATATGTCACTCACAGAATGCATAGGTTGAGTCTCACTTTTCAAAACAATTTGTAAATCTCTATTATGGTGTAGAAACAGACTGCTTGGCCGTTTGTTCATTTTCTGGCAGGCCAGACCCCTAAAATAAACACACAGAAACTGTGTTACTTAAATCATTGCTTGATCCATTAGCTCTAATTTCTTATTGGCTAACTCTTACATTTTTAGTTTACATTTCTATTATTCTGTATATCACCACCAGGTTGTGGCCTACCAGCAAAGTCTCAACATGTCTATCTCAACATGGGTCTATGGCATCTCTCTGACTCCACCCAGCATCCAGTTCTGTCTTCTCCGCCTACCTAAGTTCTGCCCTATCAGACCAAGGCAGTTTCTTTATTCATTAGCCAATACAAACAACACACAGAAGGGACTCCCACATCAGGGTGACTTAGTTCAGTGATCTTCTCAGGTATTATTGATATGACTGGAATTAATATAATCCCCTTTCTGTTTGATTTCCAAGTCTCTTGTTTTACTGTGACTGTATTGCTTTACTGCACTTGGAAAATGAAATATGTTCTAATAACATAATTTATTCCTCTGTTTGCTTATTTACATTTTGTTTGTTTGTTGCATTAAAAAGAGAATCATGGCTCACCAAAGCCCCCACTTTATCCCTGTTGATTTACACTCACGTCCCTCTCTGTGCTTTTCATTTTTCCTTTAAAAAAGAAAGCATAACATCAGTATTTCTCGTACAAATTCTCCATGCTGTGAGTTTCTACTGACCATTTAATATCTTGAAATTTCTCTAAATGCTATTTTTGATTTAAATAGACAATGGTGTTAGAAAAAAATATTGAGATGAAAAATAAATCTTTGTGATGTAGGAAGTCCTTCTGTATGTATTTCTTTTATTGGTTAATGAATAAAGAATCTTTTTGGCCTGTGATAGGGCAGAGTAGAGGTAGGCAGGGAAAGCTAACCTGAATGCTCTAGAAGATGACATCAAGGAGAAGCCATGTAGCTGTGCCAGAGACAGATGCTGGACGGAATCTTTTCAGTAAGCCACAACCACGTGGTGATAAACAGATTAATAGAAATGGGTTAAATTAAGATGTAAGAGATAGCCAATAAGAAGCTAGAGCTAACGAGACAAGCAGTGATTTAATTAATACCTTTGCTGTGTGGTTATTTCGGGGCTGAGCAGCTGGGAACAAACAAGCAGCCTACAACACTTTGTGTAAGTGTACCTTTTTTTATGCTGTTTTCTTTTGTGAAATCTTGCATATTTCAGGTTTTTTTTTCTTTTTTTATTGTTAAAAGAAAAATTTACATTTACTCCCCTTGTTCATGGCCCTCCCGTTCCCCCACTACCCCACCACCCTCCCCCTGCTTTCTTAAGATGGAGCAGGATACCCTGCCCTATGGGAAACCCAAGGCCCTCCCCCCTCCATCTGGGTCTAGGAAGATGTGCATCCATATAGAATAATTTCCCAAAAAGCCAATACATGCAGAAGAGATAGGTCCCGGTGCCATTATCATTGGCTTCTCAGTCAGT
>JAQHUG010000518.1:83010-97864 GCA_028555095.1 Dicrostonyx torquatus | reverse complement strand
CCCCCAATCTCTCCAAGACCTTTATCATAAAGGGGTGTTGAATTATATATATATATATATATATATATATATATATATATATATATGCCTTTATATTGTGCCTTCACTTGTTCCCATCCCCCACATAGTCTCTTCCCATAGAAATCATACATTTCTGGATTTTCTGCTTTTTTCCCATGTTTCAAACCATGATGATATATTTCAGATCAGTTAATCAGATAAAGAGCACAATAACTGAGTTATTTTCTAAAGTGAATTAAATAATTATTTAGGGTTTCTCTAAATACCAAAGATAGACTCCAAAGCCTTATTTTAAATACTAACTTTATTTTGTATTATCAGATATTAACAGATATTTAAAGGAAATGACTGTTCAGTACATATTGGATTTTTAGTTCTCAGAGTTAGGGAGCATGTTGTTTTTCCTTCAAGACAAAAGAAGTCAGATTATCTGTATTCTATCACTCTCTCTATTCCCCACTTCTGTTAAAGTCTCTTCCTCTTAGCCATTTTCTAGATCATAATGTATAAACACACACACACAGATAGAGATAGATAGATAGAGAGAGAGAGAGAGAGAGAGAGAGAGAGAGAGAGAGAGAGGCAGAGAGACGGGGGAAACAGAGAAACAGAGACAGAGTGGGAGGAAGACAGGGAGAGATTTAAATCTAAGTTCCACATTTGACAGAGTATGTAGTAGTTGTAAAGTTCTGATTAATTCTGCTTAATATAATGAATATCATTTGTATGAATTCTCCTGCCAATTTTGTGAGTTAATTTTCCTTCATAGTTTCATGATGTTTGATTGTCTGCATGTTTCAGTTTCTTTCTATTCATTCAGTTGTTGATGAACATCTATTGTGGATAGTGAAGAAACAAACATGGATGTTCATGTGTTTCTGTCATATGTTGATGTAGAATCCTGTAGGTACAAACAAACACGGCATATTTGGGTCATGTGATATTTGTGGCTCATTTTGGTTTGATTGTCAACTTGATAGGATTTAGGGTGACAACACTGGATGTGTTTCTTAAGATATTTCCATAAATGCTTTTTAAAAACTGACCAGGGAAAACTCACTGTCTCTCTATCTCTCTCTTCCTCTCCCTTTCTTCCTCCTTCCCCCTCTCCTTTTCTCCTTTTTCCTCTCTCTCTCTCTCTCTCTCTCTCTCTCTCTCTCTCTCTCTCACACACACACACACACACACACACCACACACAAACCCACACAGAGTTTCTACAGTAACAGGTTTCTATGTGGATTTTTCAACTGTGTCTACTGCTAATTATCCCTTCCCATACTTCCTCCTCTACCCTGCCCTCCTATTCCTCAACCCACTTAACCATTCCTGATCTATTATTGCCCTTTACTCTCTCCTTCCTCATATAGCCTACATTTTATCCCTCATCTCTTGATACCTCTCCCCATTGTGTCTTACTATTATCCTGATTTCTATGAATATTTCCATTTAAAATCCGTGCCTAATGATTTAAATACAACATCTACATATGAAAGAGACCATGCTGCATTTATCTTTCTGGGTCTGTGCTAACTCATTCAGAATTTTTATTTTCAGATCCACCCAATTAGCAGTGAATTTCACAATATCATTTTTCTTTGTAACCTGAATAAAATCCCATTGTGGGAATGTACCACATTTCAATCATCTGGTCATCAGTTGGTGGAAATTTAGGCTGTTTTCATTTTCTGGCTATCCTGAATAGGACAACGGTGAATATGGATGAGCAAGTACTCTATAGGAGGATGTAGAGCCTAAGGTAATAGTCTAAGAGTGATAAGGATGGATTTTTTTTTTTTGGTTTTTCGAGACAGGGTTTCTCTGTGGCTTTGGAGCCTGTCCTGGAACTAGCTCTTGTAGACCAGGCTGGTCTTGAACTCACAGAGATCCGCCTGCCTCTGCCTCCCGAGTGCTGGGATTAAAGGCGTGCGCCACCACCGCCCGGCTATGGATGGATCTTTTAGTAGCTCTGTCTCTAGCTTTTGAAGGAACCTCCACACTGATTTCCATTGAGGTGTTACTATTTTGCTCTCCCACGAGCAATAAGTGTTTCCCTTTCTTTACATTTGTGCCAGCATTTGTTGCCTTTTGAAAAAAAAAATCTTAGCCATTTCAAGGTAAGATGACAGTTTTTATTTACATTTCCTTGATTGAAATATTTATGTAACTATTCTTTATCAATAAAAACTCAGGTGTCAGATATCAGGGTAAGAACCTGAATGATCAGAGGAGCTGTGCAGAAGCAACCACTGACCTCCTCTCTCTCCTTCCTCAATCCAAAAGAGATCAAGAATCTTTCTAAGCCCTACCCTACTACTCCTTGTGTCTTCCTATATGACCTCAGTCCTCCAAAACCTCTGGCTAATTTTCATCATCTAGTAGCTAGCTCTGCCCTCTGGTTCAAAGTAAACCTTATTGGCAGTCTTAGGAGTGTCAGAGTACAATTAAAATATCCCACAGCACCTGATGGCTATAAAGATGTCCCACATTTAAAATGAAATATGTTACAGCTGTTTGTATTACTTCTTTTGAGAACTCTCTGTTTAGTTTTATACTCCAATTTTTAATCAGACTGGTGATATTCTTGGTATTTAGTTTTGGAGTTCTTGGTATATTTTAGATACAAATCCCCTATATGGCTAGAAAAGATTGTTTTCCTCATTCAGTGAACCTCTTCAATCAAATTATGGTGTCTTTTGCAGTACAGAAGCCTAATAGTTTCATGGGTTACTTCGGTCAATTTTTGGTTTTTAATGCTTGTGCTACCAGGGTCCTATTTAGAAAGCCCTTTCCTGTGTCAATGAGTTCAAGAATGCTCCCTACTTTCTCAAATCACACAAGTGATAGAAATATACTTAAGTGACTTATGTCCCACTAATAATATGCCACCCATAATCATGAAAAATCAAATGTCAAAACTTCTGTGTAAGTTGCTATAACATTAAAGATTACTTAGGTTGAGTGAAAGTAATATTCAGTGAGATTCAGGAAGGAGGAAAGAAAAGTGTCGAAATTGAAGAGGTTGAAATGAAGCTAGGGTCAATAAACAAAAGTAGAATAACATTGGGTGGTAGAGAAGAATGATACAGAGAGAAAGTGAGAAGGATATTTTAAATTCTTAAATATAATGGATACACATAGAAGCAAAAAGAATCTCCACAAATGAAAAAGTTCAGAAACAAAGTTATATCAATACAGGAAGTGAAATAAAAAGTAGACACACTAGCATTAAATAAAAAGTTATGGTAACAAAATGCTATTAAGTGTACAAAAGACATAAGAAGAAAGAAACACAGGGCAAAAAGAAAAAAAAAGCTAAGGGAGAAAATATTGTTCAAAATGATGGGGGAAAATCATAGATACAATAGATGAATTTATAAACGTGACCAAAAAAGTCAATTAAAAATGTAGTGAAAATCTTACTAAACATGTAGAAAACAAAGAGGGAAAGTAAGTGATAAAATGACATGGCTTCCTCTGAGTCCTCAGTAGTCAGGGACTGCATGTTGCATGGAATCAATACCGGGTCAGGTGCATGTAGCAGGGGTCTAACAACCTGTGGGCTCTTGGTTTCCCTCCTCAGCTCTCTCTGAGCCTATAGTGGATGTGTGCCTGTCAATGAAGGCTGTCTTCAGATTTAGTAGTTTTCTTATGTTGTATATCAGGAAATTCTACTGGCCATTACTAAGCTGTAGGCTGGGAAGACCCCCAGATCACACCGGCTGTAGGACTGAATGTTTTAGATGGTGAACGATTCCCAAGTGTGTGAGAGTGAGAGTATGAGACGCAATTATAACACTGAGGTCAATACAAGCAGAGGACCTGGCACCGTGTTTTCAATACCACCTGAATGTCTATCACCCATCACCATCCACGGGAGAATGGAATTGTGCATTTCATGGGCACTCCCGGAGTTCAGAGTTCTTTGTTCTATAGCTGTAAATGACACTTGGCTCTGGGATCTGACCTATTCCCTGGCCTCAGACTTGGCATTATCAAGCTCCAGGCTGATGCTCAGTTGATGATACTTGTCCTTGACGACAGCATTGTCATCAGTCACTTTGTATATCACAGCCTGATTCAACCAGAAAGAAGATGGGACAGCCTGACACTGGACAGTGACTTCTCAGTTCCACCACATGCACCCACATACACATATGTACATATGAGCAAGCAAGGAATAAAAGTGGCATGATATTTTCTCATAATTTATGCCTGCACCCCTTGCCTATTCTATGCCATGTCCCCTGTTCTCCAGGACTGCCCTGCTGTACCTTCCTTACCCAGGAATTACGGCAAACTTGTGGCTTCCTGCCTGTGGATGCTTCCTCATCTTGGGCTTCTGGTGTACCTGTTTAATATGCTAGGTTCGCTCTCAAAATGGTGCCTGGCCACTGGCCTTCAACCATGTAGAGAAACAAAAATGGGATTTCTTCCTACTGCTGACATGCCCACTGGATGAATCACCACTTCCTCGAAACCGCAACTGGAAATTTTCACGTTCTGGATTTGAGGCTGCTGCTCAGCTCAGCAGGGCCACTCACTCTGTAAAACTTCTTTTTTCTGTGTTGTCGTCAAGAACTTCCAGAGATATTTGCGGTGTCACTGCCATTTACAGAGTACGAGGACTCATCTAGTGTCAGTCACAGTGACAGCCCACACTTGAGTGTTAACACCCTTAGAGGTGGGGAAAATTTCTTTTGAGTGCACGGTTTTGCTCCAAAACTACTTTAGGGTAAGAAGCAAGAGCTAAAAATATTCTCTCCTTTCAAGAATTTCTTTTTCTTGCTATCCCACTGCACCTTGTGTTGCCATAGAACCCCCAATATTAACATACTTTGTTTACAAAAATGTAGAGAAAATGAGAGAAAGGAAAAGAAGAGATGAATCTACATATGTATTCAAGACAAAAAGAACAGAGATGTTCTCAGATGACATGGAATGAGGAACCTGAGGACTTAGTGACCAATCATCAGAGAGCTCTAGGAGTCTCTGTGGGATAACTTTGAAAAGCCCTCTGATAGTGTGTTTTCAATAGATTGTATTCTTTTCATTTGACACCATCAACTGAGGAAAAGACAGACAGACATTAATTTTTCTGAGAGTCTTGTTGGCTCCCATGTTTATACTATAGCCCTATGGCATTGGAAAATATTTTATATTTTAACTAAAATCCTTCCTTGCCATCTTCTTTGACACTTTATAAAAAATGTAAATTTTACTTGTTATCTAGTAGTTTTCTGTTCATGCTGTGTCATATTTCTGCAAACAGTTTGCTAAATCAGCTCAGATACCATTATTCTTTAATTGCTATGGGGATTGGTTCCAGAACCACACTAACATCAAATGAGGTAGATGAGCAAATCCTTATATGGCATAGTGTCGAGGCTGAGAAGATAGCTCAGTTGCCATACATGAGGACATACGTTCAATTTTCAACACTCAAAATAAAAATAAAAAAAGCCAACTGTGGCAGCATGAGGCTGTCATCCCAGAACTGGGGAAGCAGAGATAGAGTAATTCTTAGTAATTCTTGCTACCAGTCAGTCTATCTGACATGATGTGAATAAGATAAACCCAATATCTGGTATGTCCTGTGTTAACAAATTCTTAACATGCCTCTCTTAATGGACACCATACTATTTTGTTGTTGGAGGTCTTTACACACTTCTCTGTTGGGCACCATATTATTTGGTAGCTGATGGAACTGGCAGACTCTCAGCTTTGAAGCTACACTTTTCTGAAAAGAGTTGCTGGGTTTTTTTTTTTTAGTTTATATTAGTTTTTTTATTGATTTCTATTGAGCTCTACATTTTTCTATATCCCCTCCCTGCCTCCCCTCTTTTCTTCAACCCTCTCCCAAGGTCCCCATGAAAACAAGTCTGTACCTATCCAGTACATATGTCTGGTTTTGAATACTTCAGTCTGCAGTTGACCAAATCAAAGGACGTAGAGTACACAGATTAAGACAACCATCTGTCATAGCTGAGAAACGCTACCACACGGTGTGCTAGGACTTTAGTGTTTCTGGATGTTTCCAGGAGAATTTGCCTCCTTGTCTCCTCTGATTTGAAACACTAAATGCATTTTTCAACTCAAATTGTTTTCCCATCAGTGTTTCTTATTATTTTATTCCAATTTTTCCTTAGCCTTAACTTTCCTGCCTCCCTTCCTGTAAGGACAAACATGATTACCCTGAAACAGGTGCTGAATCATCAGCACACAGATAGGCCTTTTATTTAATTACATTTATACCCCCTTTGCCATCTTATAGATTCCAAAGTATCATAGATACTTTAGGGGGCAAGGATTATCTATGAGTTTGTAGCAATTATAGTAAACCAATTTCTAGGTTATTATTATGATATATCTCAATAAAAACAAAAATTTCCCATCACTTCTAGAGTTGAAGTAATTACACATTATGTAGTACAAGAACTCATATATTTCCAGATCTTTGAGGGCTGTCGGACTGTTCCTTCCAAATGCCTCTTTAGTCCTTATTTATATTAACATAAGATATATTATGAGTCAAAAGGCTAGAAGAGAGTTTGGAAATGAAGCGTAAAATGACCTCTCTCATAGTTTTTAGACTCTCACCATTTCCTCTGAGGCACACTCAGAAGTTTAATGTTTTCTCGTGAGAACTGCGGGACTCTGCCAAGCTGACTGTCCACACCTTTGCTGTCACAACCGGAGACATATGTTTGCAGAAACCGTCATCAGAAAGGCTCTTTTAGATTTATTTTAACAATAAATGCCAAAGGTTCCTATTAGAATGGAACTAAAATGCCAATGCAGGGGGATAAGATGGAGTTAAAATGGAAGTCATCACTGTAATACCTAGGTTTTTTTCTCAAAATAAACCTAATATTATAATTTCAGACAAATTGATGATAAATCTTACATTTTATTTATCAGCTTGGAGTAAATTAAATAACTGATAATTTATTATGATGGAAATTCAGTGTTTGCTACTGAGAAATCCTAATTAAAGAATTCATTCATTGATTTTTTTTTTGATGAAATCTTCGAGATCATACTGTTCAATATTTTAAGTCCTCTAAAATGAGAACTCTTTTACTTATATCCCATGTATTCTCTTAGAAGGATTTATTTACAACATAAATCTTAATGAGATGGTTTATGAATCAAACAAATTGGTAAATAGTGAGACAGGTTTAAGGGAAGTAAGACGAACATCTTTAGTTTAGTAGGGAAAGACCCGATTTCCTGCATTGAGACTGGAAATAGCTAGATTTATCCAGCTATGGATAAATTGAGGGGGAGAGATTGGGAGGCAATTTTAATCAGAAATAAAATAGCATGAGAGAAGTTGATACTGAGGTGACATTTCTAGGTCTAGATCTAGAAATATTATATCTAGATCTAGGAATATTAAAGGGTGTGACGATAATATTCAACTGGTAGAGCACTTCTGTAGCATGCAAAAACCCTAAGGTTGACCTTGAATATAAATTAAAGGTCATCTGCATTGTGAGTCCAAAGCCAGTCTGAGATACACAAGAAACCAAAACTTACAATAGTAAAGAAATCTCACATGAGCTTACATGAGACTGGGGGGTTCGGCAGGAAAAGAACATGTGTGGTCTTATATGCCACTCTGAACTTGGCATTGTTACTTTAGAGATGGGAGAATAAGACCATCAGTATAGGTTGTGTCTTAATTATCTCCCAATGACATGTTTTAAAGGCTTGGTCTGCATTTAATAGTTGAATTAGGATGTGGTGAAACATGAAGAGGTAGGGACCAATGGAGCATTTTAAATGATTGGAAGTATGTCCCTGAATAGGATTGTGGGACCCCAGTCTCTCTCTCTCTCTCTCTCTCTCTCTCTCTCTCTCTCTCTCTCTCTCTCTCTCTCTCTCTCTCTCTCTCTCCTTCATCATCTTTATGTGATTAGCATCTCTGCTATGCACTCCTGTTGTGATGTAATGTATGTCTATAGCACAAAGCTATTAATCACAGGTTGAAACCTTCAAAACTCTGAGCTCAAACCAGTATTCTACCTTTTCTGTTGATTTAGAATGGGGATTGGTAACAGTGACTGAATGGTGACCATGAAGCGATGCATCAGAAAAGGGATAAGTGAGATGTATAGTTTTGTGAGATGTATAGTCACTCTACAGTTTGTTTGAAAGGCTTGTTAAGAATAGACATAAGAATGTAATCCCTGCAGAAAGGAATCTAATGAGAATAGAAATGCTGAGATTAGAGACGCCAGGAGTTAATAAATTCATCATGTGACAAGATTACATGATGAATTTAGGTGAAGAAGAACCAAAGAAAGGTACCTAGGTTTTAAGGGGTCTACAATAACTAGGAAAGCTAGTTGACGAGGTAGCTGACTTACATTAACATGTGCTAAGACTTCGGTGTTTTAGGACTTTCAGGTGCTAAGACATGGTGGCCAAGAAGACCATCATCTTAGTTAGGGTTCCTATTGCTATGAAGAGACACCAAGACCATGGCAACTCTTATAAAGGAAAACATTTAATATGGTGGCTTACAGTTCAGAGGTTCAGTACATTAACATCATGGTGGGACAAGATGGGGGGCATGCATGGTGCTGGAGAGGTAGGCGAGAATTCTACATTTTGTGTAGACAACAGGAAGTGGTCTATCTCACTGGTGTGTTTTAAGGACATATGAGACCTCCAAGCTGGCCTCCACAATGACACATTTCACATTTCCTCCCACAAGATTACACCTACTCTAACAAGACCAAACCTCTTAATAATGTCACTCCCTTTAGGGGGAATTTCTTTCAAACCACTACAACTATGTATGGAATAAATAAAACCTTTCTTTATCACTCCCTGGATAGCATACTAGACCATTAATCCATTAATGAAAGAAATGTGTGATATCCAATACCCCAGATACCATTAATATGATTTTAAGGATCAAGTTTTTGATCAATGAGATGGAGGTGGTTGCTTTTAAAGTCCCTGGGATGGAAAACTAAATTAAATAAGACATGTCTAGCACACTGAAGATGTTCATTAAAATGACACCCAAAATGCTCAAGAATCTATAAAAGACCGGGTATTCTTATTTAAGAAGAACACAGTTCATTAAAAATGTAATCACAGCTTCTTTTCCCATGGATGGATATGATAAATCTCTTACATGGAAAAAATGGAATCATAAGTTGCTTCATTTGGTTCTTATAATTTTTTATTGGAATTGGTGCTATGAAAATGTGTCCTATTTATTTTCTAGCTCTAATTTTTTAATCTCAAAGCAATTCCTCTGCTTTTATTAATCCCTGTGGTAGCCTTGTAGTACATTTACAATGTGACTTCGGTAGACCATATGTTTTTGCTCATGAATTTAATGAATCCCCCCAAATATTACAATGTCTGACACGAATTCAGCATTTTGCTAACCGAGTGCTAATGATGATTGCATTTTGTGAGCTATCTTGTAAAGACATTCAAAATTTCTTTTTTTGTCACGAATTTGCTTCTTGAAGCTCTGACTTCACATGTAGATTCTTCAACCACTTCTCAAAGTGGGTCATGCCTTTCATGTCCGAGAAGGTGTAAAATTAGTTTCTTTTCATTATTTTACTTTCTTTCCTCAGCAGAACTTTCTTTTTCCCCCTGACATAATTTATGATCTTTCTTTTCAAGTTGGCATCTTAGATTTCAGCATCTTGATACTTGTCTTCTGCAAATAGGAAGTGGGATCTGAATTCATGTTGATAACTAAACACAGAAAAACGATTTGTTTCTAAAAAAAGTAAAATTAAGCCCCAGGAGAAAGTGGTAAGATTTCTTCTACCAAACATATGTTGTACTTATTTCCAGTGGGGGAAAAGGAAGAAAAGCAGCATATTTTAGTTATATAATAAAACACATAGGGTCACCATTTAGAAATCTCAGCCCCAGTCCTCTATCCACGTTCTAATGAGTACAGTGAGAAGCGGCACAGTAAAAAGCTATATGCACTCATGTTCAGCATGCATGTGCAGACTGAGTTCCAGGGCCCAGGATGTTTATTTATGAAGGGGTGATCTTGGGTTGAACACAGGCAGAAAGGAAAAGGAAAAAGTAGAATTGGGCAGAGAGAAGAGATGAAGAGTCAAAGAGACAAAGAGTCTGGGCAGCAAAGCACCTTAGAGACTCGAGGGGAGGCCACAAGAAAGGAAACTGCAAAGCTGTTCTGAACAGAGACAAGGTTCGGCCTTCCTGCTCCTTCCTGCAGCACCAGAAGTTCCCAGCTGTAGAGCTCATTTCAGGAATCTGACAATCAAGCAGCACAGAAATTGGGCTAAGATGTCTGTACCTAATCAAGGTCTCAGTAGTGTATCCCAGCATCCTCCAAGACGCTAAAGAGAAGGTGAGCAATCCAAACTTGAGTTCTGGAGACTGAGAGCCAAAGAGCATGGTGCCAGGACCTGCATGTCATCCAGTGAGGGTCTTCCTGTTGCATCATAGCGAGCCTGGAGGAGATCAAAGCACACCAATCATGGCCTCATTTAACTTAATACTCCCCAAAGGCCTCACCTCTGATTCCTATTAACATGGGATTTGGGGGATTAAGTTTTCAAAACATGAAGTTTTGGGAGGAGACATTCAAACCATCCCTGAATTTAGGTATAGGTATGTCTGTGTCCTTGTTCCTACTGCAGCCTGGGTCTGTGTTGAGATTCATGGCTTGTGTTACCGCCGAAGGCTGTGTGAAGGTCTGTGCTCTCTGCAGCCATCTGAAATCATGTTGATGTCACTGGGCTGTGGTGCCCCCGGAGCCATATTGATGCAGGTGGACTGTGCTTCCACCGAGGCCATGGTGATGTCTGGGTCCATGTCTGTACCTGTGGTCTTGCTGCAGAGGCTGTGTTCACCATCTGTTCTGTCATCAGAAACCGTGTGGAGGCCCCTGATCCATGCGCCGGATGGATGACTGTGTGAGCAAGGAAACTGTTTTTGCTGTGATGTGATGACTCCATATGCAGTTGAGAGGGAGGGACATGGAAGGCTTCTGTGACAGCTCCCAAACCCTCCAACCCCCATCCGCCATAAAAAGTAACAGGCTAGACAAGAAAAGAACCCTTTAAAGGCTGTGATAAAGATGCTGAAGTGTAGCTCGTCACAGCTGGTGGCTTCCACAGTGGGGTTTGGAGAGAGGGGGAGGGAAGGGAAGGACTCAGTGCTGGTAAAGAGCAGGCCATCAAGAGAGTTTGACCATGCTCCATTGAGATATAGATAATGAAAACTGGATTTTTTTCTTTTCCTTTTACAATTTTTTGGGTGTGGGGGAGGTTCACAAGGATGAGGGAGCACACAAGAGAGGACTAGGTAGTGGGTATGCTGTGGTATGTTGTGAAATTCCCAGAGAATCAGTAAAAACGTTACGTTGGAAAAACAAGATAGAGTAAGATTTAAAAGATTTAAAGAAAGGGAGGGTGACAGGGAGGGATGGAGAAAGAGAATTCTCTGGCAAGGGGAATAAAGTGTGTTTCTAGGGACCTGTTAATGATTCTTCCTAACCAAGGACCTGGGAAATTCATGTTGAAGAAAACAGTGAATGCTGATTGGGCATTTTCACAACTCCCAATGCATCTATTGATAGCAAAAGTGTCTGACCCCACACTATGAGCTGCATCTTAAGAGCCAATCTTTTCTCCATCCTTCATGGAGGATAAAATCACACCCTAAGGGCTCGACACAGCAGAGGTGGCTTCTACACAAGTGAGACTGGCAAGGCTGAAAGTAGCTGAAAATATGATGTGTGTGTAAACATCTCTTCCCACACCGTGGGCGACTGGATTCTCTTTTCTCCATGGATCTGTACTCCACGCATTCCCAGATAAGCGTTAGGTGACAGTCAAAAGGTAGATCTCTCCCATAAATAAATCATTGGCCTTGCTCTGAGAAGCAGTCACCAGCACCTCTCGCTCTCTTCCTCCTGCTTTCACTGTTGCTGCACAAGCAAACCGCATGTTACGACCACGTGAGTCTGCCAGACAGCAGCTTTTAGGCCACAGTGTTTACCGTAGCAGCTTTCCCAGCCCGCCTTCTTGTGCTGCGCTTGCTCCCATACTCTCCAGTAGTTCATTTGGCACAGCATTTTATTTCTGATCAAACTGTAAATCCCTGTTACACACATGTAGGAGGAGGCGGCTTGTTCATCCCAGCCATCCAGAACCAAAATAACCACACAGAAACTATATTATTTAAATCACTGCTTGACTCATTAGCTCTAGCTTCTTATTGGCTTACTCTTACATCTTAATTTAACCCATCTCCATTAATCTGTGCACCACCATGAGGTCGTGGCCTACCAGCAAAGTTTCAGCATGTCTGTCTCCAGTGGCTGCTCCATGGCTTTTCTCTAACCGCACCTCCTTCCTCCCAGCATTCAGTTTAGTTTTCCCCACCTAGATCTGTTCCCCTATAGCTCTGTTATAGGCCCAAAGCAGTTCCTTTATTATCCAGTGATATTCACATCACACACATGTCTGAATCTTCCACAGACCACCCCAGGATCATGCCTTAGCAGATCTGGGTTTACTAGGAACCTCTTGTAAACAGAAGTTGACCAGAATCACTACAGGAAATCATAAGGCAATGCCCAATTGAAGAAATCAGGATGCAAGCAGTGGTTGCAACCTACACACATGGTTATCATCACTACTATGTAGAGGCCACACACTGTAGCAATTGCACTCACCCTGAAGGTGACTGGGAAGGCTGGTGACTTTGAGGCTTCACATGCAGAATTAATTCTGAATCCATTAGTTAGCACAGGAGCAGTATTTAAAGTTCAAGTGCTTGATCGAAGTGGACTTTTCCTAAGCCGCCTATACTGTGCTGATGCAACTGTTTTCCAACAAGACCTTAAGTAATTAAGTGAACTCTGGATCTGGCTGACTTTAAGCTGGCAGTCTTAGAAATATTAATCTCCTTAATATGGATATAGGAAAGAAAACCTACTTGGCCTGAATCATATTGGGCATTTGTCTTTTGGAGTAGCTTCAGGAACATGAATGGTAATACCTTGAAACTGTTTCTGTCCTAACATTTTCTAGAACTTCTTGGAAAATCAGGGCTATGTCATGATCTATTTTGAGATATAACTGTACTTAATGTATGTACTCAGAATGTAAGCCTCTATATGAATATTTAACTTTTTGTCTTTTTTTGTTTGCTTGCTTTCCCTTTCCTCCATTAAAAAAACATTTTTAAGAATTATTTTACACATATGTGTGTTTTGCCTACATGAATGTCTACAGAGCATGTGCCTGTCTGATACCTGCAGGGGCCAGGTAGTATCAAATCCCTTGGAAGTTACATACAGTTGTGGGCCCCCATGTGGTTTCTGGGAATTAAACCCAGGTCATCTGGAAAAATAGCTAATCTTCTTCATCTCTGAGCTATTTCTCCAGACTCCCTCCATTTGCTTTTTAAAGTATCTTTCCTATCAATTGCCTTTGAGTCATTTATATTAAGGTTAGACAGAAAAACAAAAAGGAACCAAAGGTGACTTTTAAGACAGGCATCCAGAGTAAGACTGATGGGTTTCTACATAGAATTGATGAAGATCTTGCAGTTTCTATACATCTCACTTCAAAAAAGATCATAGACCAAAACATCAAAGATTTCAGTTGTAGGTAAACAACAGAATATTTCCACAACTGTAGGTATTACCAGAACTTTCTTAGTTTCATGAGAAGTAAACTATAAGTTATTGTGGGATATTAGTATATTATGAAGATGCACTGATGTGATTGGTGAAATAAAAAGCTTAACAGCCAATAACTAGGCAGGAGAGATAGGCGGGACTTCTGGGCAGAGAAAGAATGCTGAGAGGAAGAGTTGCCAGTCAGCCATGGAGAGGAAACGGGAGGTGCAAGATGGAAGAGAGTTGATGACACACGGCAGAACACAGATTAATATAAATGGGTTTAGTTAAGTAATAAGAGTTAGTTAAAAACAAGCCTAAACTAATGTCAAGCTTTCAAAATTAGTCTCTGTGTCATTATTTGTGAGTTGGCAACCCAAATAAAGTCCTGATTACAGTGTCATTTCATTGTTACTAAAAAAGGGGGAGGGGAGACGAGGGAGAGGAAAATATAAAACTATGACTTATAGGAGGCCAGTAGATTGCTTCTATTCAGTTTCCATCAACTTGGTGGAAGCTTGTATCATCCAGAAAGAGAGAACCTCCATCAAGGAGTTGCCTTCATTGAGTTGGTCTTGCAGACAAGTCTTTGGAGCATTTGCTTGATTATTGACATGGAAAAGGCTAGTCCACTGTGAGCAGGGCAAGTGTTTCTGTGTTTTACAGGAAAGCAAACTGAGCAAGTCATAGAGAACAAGCCAGAAAGTCGCATTTCTCTATGGACTCTGTTTCAGTTCCTGCCTCCAGGTTCTTTACTTGAGTTCCTGCATGATTTCCTTCCATGGTAGATTACAAGCTATAAACTGAATTAAACCCTTCCTTCCCAAGTTGCTTTCAGATAGTGTTTTACGACAGCAATATAGTGAAAGACCCCAGTGCCCAAGGGCCCTGGGTGCCTATCAGTGAATTGACCACTGCTGAGACATCAAACACGAAAGCAATCTCTGGATGCAAAGGCAAGAGGTTGTATTTACATGGAGTCCATGGATGCCTTGCTTTTGGGAGCAGAGAGCATGTCCTCTAGATTCCAGAACTGGTATTTATAACCCTAAAACAGCAGAAGCTGATGCATAGTTACAGGGTTCGAGGGTGGACCTGACTCAGACTCAAACACGTCAGTTCTGTCCTTGTTTAGGAACACCCTAAAATGGCAGAAGCAGTTCACAGAAGCAAAAAGCAT
>JAQHUG010000518.1:55679-82907 GCA_028555095.1 Dicrostonyx torquatus | reverse complement strand
CTTCCTACTGACTAAGCCTCTGGCCTTCAGAAACCAGACCATAAGCATCCTATCTCTAAGGTTCAAGGCGACTTGGCCTTCGGATGCCTGACCATAGATGTCCTGTTTACATTAACGAGGGTAGCCTGGCTGGTGTCCTATTTTTGGGGGGGGGCTAGGGAGGAAAGGAGGGGGTGTTTTGTCAGCTTGGGAATACTGCTAGTTTCAAGCCTTGCTAAATTGGCATTATTGTTACTTGTATTATTATTGCAGAAACCAGTCGTGGGGGTCTTTCATTAGAAAGTAGCAAACTAAGTCATCCCTTAAGGATTCAATCAGCGATTCGTGTGTGTGTGTGTGTGTGTGTGGTTTCTAAACAAATATGCGGGTGTGGGGGCACACATCTGTGCGGATGTTGTACATGCATGAGGGCAGGGTATGCACGGATGTGCGGACTGAGAAGGTCAGTCTTCGGAGTCAGTTCTTTCCTTCAAGTGTGTGAGTTGCTGGGTTTCCACCTCAGTTCAGCCAGGCTTGCATGGCGTTCAGCTGCTAAGCCATCTTGCTAGCTTGAGATTCACAGTTTAATAGTGTTTTCTGAAGGGAGTCTGGTTGCCTATAGGAGGGTTCCAGTTCAGCAGCAACCATGGGAAGTCAAACCTCTCAGTTACCACTTACACTGGTTATGAGTGGCTTTTGTGTAGGGATCCTATACAGTTTGGTAGCAATTTTATTTAAAAATTTAACATTTGTTTTTGATAGAAGTCTTGGAGTCTTGCCATCTTGGGCAAATCTGTGCTTTCAGTTTGGAGTTTCTGGGTCATAAAAGACCGAACAAAATAACCACAAGCTCACAGTTATCCATTCCTACTTTTGTTTTCTCTACCATACCATAACTCTAAGAAAGACTCTAACAATGTGTTCCCCTACCCTGTTTCTGCTGACTTCTCCCTTATATCAAACATTCAGGGGCTGTGTAGTCTTTTGTAATGATAGTTAAGGGGTCAGTTTTAATGCCCAGCTCTTTTAGACCCAGCCATTTTTGTTGGGCCTCAGGGACAGTCAAATCTAATCCCCACCTCGTACTAGGACTTTGGAAAACTCCACAGGGTAGGTCCCATCTTTATTCTGATGATTCTCACGTCCTTTTGACTTATGGAAGATACTCTTCTTTCTCCTAGGCATGAGTTAGAACTCATTTTTTGACCTGGGGCATTCATTCATAACTGCTGAGGGAGCAGGGGGATTTTAAATAATCAAGTCTACTCTTTCTGAACATCTTCACTGACACTATTAAAAGAATTTATAGTGGATCAATACATGACTGTCGGGGACCATCGCCCCAACATAGAAACTGGTGCTTTGCCCTAAGTGTGTTCTCAGAGGCGCGAGGAAGAAACAGGCTTTCACACCATCATCGTTCAAAGGCAGCATGACCTTGCGTTTATTTCTCTCCCCCAAGCTCTGCCCAAACCTGAATTGCTCCTCCACCCTCAGTAATTCTCTATTCACATTCCTTTTCTGGGGGACACCACACCTTTCATCCATACATTTGCATATCTCACCAGCTTTGGAGCCAGCAACTCCTTCCTGGGCAATCTACATGTAAAAAGGAAGGCTGGAGCCAAGCCTTTTACCTTTTGTCTTTCTAAGTTGCTAGCTTTCCAGCTACCAAGCTGTATTCAAGCCATGGCCATGCCAGGCTGGCAGATGTCAGAGCCAACACATGACTACGGATTTCATTTGTAAAACTTATTATTTCTAGAACTGGGATAAATATCCCAGGAACAGCTAGGCTTGCTTATCTCCCAATGGCATGTATTAGCCTTGAGATTCATGAAATGTTTTAGTTCTCCAAAACTTCATGAAAACACCATCATACTCACCTCAGAGACCATTCTACTGAAACACTCTCAACCTGATAGGGACTGCTCAATTGCAGTATTATCCAAACCTCATTATCATCAAAATGAGAATGTTTCTGGGTTTATAACTATCTCCTTACTAATCTAGTCTAGAAGTAATACAGTCCAGGGTTCTGTTCCTCTGACAGTTAAAGAATTAAAAGGCCAGAAAAGTCTGAAGCACAACAGGAGGTAGCAGAGAGATCGCTCACCCCACAGAAAGACATTTATTGGTGGTGAGGGAACACACACATCAAGCAGATGCACAGAGAAACACGGCCTCTGCAAAGTGGGGTAGAGATGGGGGGCAAAGTTGAGAAATCCTGAGTTTTCCTCCCCTAATTTAGGATTGGTCAGTTTGAAGACACATAGGATGGTTGACTGTTCTACAACTGTTGTATGACATGCCTTGATCCAGCTTTAAACATACTGAACCAGTCCACCAGCAGGAGGGCAGATGGCAGGGGACAAAAGCTGGCAAGCTTTAGTTCCAAGTCAGGAGGTTGAAGAAGAAGCCGGGCATCTTGGGAATTCACCACCCTTGTTACCAAGTCATGGCCCCTCTCCTTATCTGTCCACCAACCAGAAAGTCTGTTAACCACTGGCCTCTCATTACCATTAGGTAAATTCATTTTTATCTGTTAAGATTGTATTGTTAAGAAATACTGAAGACTATGACAAAATACAAGTTAAAAGTGTCTCTATTCTGAAATTGGGAGAACGGGGCTCTGAAATGTGGAGAATCCTAAGTATGTGGGCATTGGTTGAAGGGTTATTAGAACAATCCTCCTTCAGAGGAAATGGCCAGGTCTCGAGCAGATGTAACTGCATGAGGAACAATTTCTTTCTTTAAAAATCAGGATATTAGATATCATCTAATTCCATCAGAATGGCTAGATCAAGCAAGCAATTAAGAGCAAACGCTGGTGTGGAGACAGAGACATTAGGAACCTTTGTCAGCCGTTGAAGGGATTACAAACTGGTGAGTGCTGACTATGGAAATCAGTGTGGGTAATCCTCAAAAATTTAGAAGTGGGTCTCCTAGATGACCTCAATATACCTGCACCTCCTTGGCGTGTGCTTAAAAGACTCCACATCTCCTTGGCGTGTGCCTAAAGGACTCCACATCTCCTTGGCGTGTGCCTAAAGGACTCCACATACTCTTGCAGAGATACTTGCTCTTCCATACTTAGTACAGATTTACTCACATAAACCAGAGAGTGGAAACAACCTACATTCTCTTCAGCTAGTGAATGGATAGTGAAAGTGTCCACATACACAAAGAAATCCTAAAGAAAATGAAATTGTTACATAACGGCATCATGGCCGTTACACTGATAACTGTCCCCTGTAGCCTCTCATGTTTGAACACTGAGTACCCAGTTGGTGGCTCTGTGGGGAGGTGATGAAACTTGTAAGAGGTAGAACCTTTGGGAGTGGGCTTTGAACTTCCTGTTAGCTCTTTTTCCTGTTTTAAGCTGAAGATGAAATAGCTCAGTTTCTCGATCCTGTCCCCTATTGCAATAGAATCTCTCTCTGTAACCATAGCCAAAATAAATTCCTTTTTCCACGAGTCACTTTGGTGTTTATCATAACAGCATAAAAATACCTAGAACTGGAAAATATTATAGTAAGTAAGGTAACCCAGACTCAGAAAGACAATGGTACATATTCTCTCTTATTTGTGAATTCTAACTTAGAATTTTTAGATTTAAGTACGTATCCTAAAGCCATGTAAAAAGGAAAGGACTGTGGGGATGACAGGGGACAGAGGGACCTCTAGACAGGAGATTAGTAGGACATAGGAGCTATAAATGGGTAGGAAAAACACTGATGTAGAGATTTTAACAGGTCAAGCAGGAGAGAGGGTAGTACAAAAAAGAGTGGACAGAGGAAAAAAATCATGTTTAGGATGTCTGAAAAAAAACATGGGGAAAACTATTGTTTTGTATGTACACGTGCACACATATCACACAAGCACACACACACTTAATGGAGTTACAACACACCGGGTGATAATGCTCCCTGAAGAAACCATAAACTACCTAAGAAAAATCCCAGAAATAGGCATTTGAAGCTTCCCTTCAAGGTTTGATCAAGATGCTCCTTACACTTTAAGTGTAGGTCTTGGAGGGTTCCCGCTGAAACTAACGGAAAAGCCTCTTCCTTGAGGACCAGATCTCATCCTATCAGCAGGTGCCATGCAGATTGCCGGGGGCGGGGAGGAAGGCAATCTAGTCCTACCCAGTCATAAAGCCTGAGAACTACAGTGATAAGCATGAAAAGATATCCCAGGAGAGTAATGCTGCCATTTTCATCTTACAGTGAACAACTGTCTAAATGGGCTTAAAGTCTGCTCAATAGGAAGGAAATCATGTCTAATAATGTCAACCTAGCCACCATAATTTGTTTCCTAAATAAATAGTCGTCTTTATGCCCACAGATAATTAGGTCTCCGTCTGTCCTCACCAAAGAAGCTGCTTTTTGCAGCATATGGAGGTAATTATTGAAATCTGGGACTGGTCAATCAGAGAGAACAATTGGCCATGGCATGTCCAACCCCAGTTGATAACATCTACAACACGATCTCAGGCACAAGGAATGCTGTAGAAGAGGAAAGACTGTAAGGGCCAGAGGACCAGGACACCTACTGCGAGACAGTGTCTTCCAGACCTGACAGGGAAGCTACATCCATGACATCTCGACAATATGTTTGCCTAAACAGGACCTATATAATAATAATACAAATCTATATGCCAACATGGATAAAAGAAATTTCACTAGTAACCCTCTCTATATAAAAAGTGACAGGTAATCACTAGTTGCAAAAGAGAATAATAATCAATTTTTTTCCCAAGGACAAGCCTCCTGATAGGTATCAGATCCTAGGTAGTAAGTCCTAAACACTTGTATATGTTTCAGATACTAAATATAACCTCAGTTGTTTACACGAGCACATGTGCACACACACAAAATCACGTAATAATTAAAGAAGAGGTAGTCATGAATATGGAAGAGGTAGCATGCGGGTAGTTGGAGGGGTGATAGGTATGGGTTGACATTTCAGTGCAGTATTTATATAGAAAAGTCTTTTAAAATCAAATTAAAACACCTCAAGATTTTAGGACTGTACATAGGTATAGTTTCTTTAAATATGAACTGTATCACCTGTAGCCATTTTTGTTCATGGGTTACCAAGAATGAAAGCCAGTATGCTGCAAATAAAAACATTTGAAAGTGGAAATAATATTTGAGATTCAGTATCTGAAGTAAAATGGAATGAGGAACAATTTATATAACATCTTAAGGGTGGAACCTGCAGGAGATTAAAAGTGATGCTTGCCATTATTTCTCTGGCTGAGAGGTAGTCCTCCTTGTAGGGCTCCTTCAAAGCAAGGAGCTCATGAGAAGCTGATAATATCCTGCTTCAGGCACCTCAATTTTTCTGATTTTGATTGATTGATTTTTTTATTTGGTTCACTGAATTTGAGTCAGGATTTTGATGTGTGTCCTAGCCTGGCCTTGAACTCACTATGTACGTACTCTATGCTGACCTGGAACTTGCAGCAATCCTCCTGCTTCAGCCTTCCAAATGCTAAAATCAAAGGTGTATCCCACCAGGACCAACTTTTGATTTTATTTTGCTGAGAAAAAACTAGCTTTCTCCACACTTCATCCATGTTTCTCTGTCTCTTGAGGTTATTTAAACTGCTCCTTCCCAACCCAATGACATTCTTATTCTTCTATAAGTGGGCCACTGAGATGACTTGGCAATAGATCAAAAACTGATGTCATTAAAATTGATCATATTGATTTTTTTTTGTCAGCAAGTTTTATCTGGCTATACTTAAATGATTCCATGTTCTGAATTACTGCAGTGAAGTGAACATAGAGTTTAAAGTTTTTGATGATCTCACAGACACATTCAGTCTACAAAATCAATAGATTTAACCTTTGGCATAAGCGGTCACGATTAGCGCACATGATTTTATCTCTGAGGCAGCCTGCACATCTTAGCACGTGGGATCACAGACAAGTTTTAGTATTAAGCTACCATGCAGTAAGTAGTTTCTTTGCATTATACCTTACGTAAATCCATCAAGACAGATATCATTATCAATGGATAGGAGAAGAAAGTGACGTCACAAGTGAGCATGTGTTGGAGCCTCAGAGAGTCCTTCATGTTGCTATCCTGTTTTCACTCTGACAGACAGAGACCTGAAGCAGAATCTTAACAGCGACCACACTTGGTTTGTGGTTGGGAACCTAACCTTTAATGGTTGAGCCATCTCTCCAGCCCCACACTTGGTTTTTGTATAAAAAAATTCTAGTTACGTCAGTAACTGTGCATCAAAAATAGAATGATGTTTAAGAATTGTCTTAGACACTGCTACCAAGGCAACTCTTACAAAAGAAAGCATTTAGCTGGGGCTTCAGTGCAGTTTCAGAGGTTTAGTCCGTCATCATCATGCCTGGGAGCATGGAGGGCACATGGCAGCGCACAGGGAAGAATGGTGCAGGAGTAGGAATGGCGAGCTACATCCGGAGGGGTCAGTGGTGATGGACAGCAGAAACAAGTGGCTGCAGTACTAACCTGATGGCCCAAATTCAAGCCTAGGAACCCACAAAACCCACAGAACCCGCACCAGGGAGAGTCAACTCCTGAAGGTTATTTTCTGACCTCTACATAGACACCCTAGCTTGTGTGCACATATACACACAAATCCTAACAGTAATCAGTGTAAAAGAAAGGAAAGGCCCCGGGGGAGGATATCTGGAGGAGACTGGAATTCTCCACTCAGACTTCCCATTCACAGAACCAACCACTTCTTCCAGCGGCGGAGGATGTGACTTTTTCAAGGTCCCCATTCTTCCTAGCAGGGAGCATGGCTCAAGAACATTCAGAGAGCTTCCTTGCCCTCCATAGACTGCCTGCCCCTCCCTGCATTAGGTCTGGAACTATGACGATAGCTGAAACTCATCCGCTGACCCTGAAGAATCGACGGAGGAGTATTTTGTACTGTTACTGTTCTTTTTACAAGCCAATGAAGGGAGGAAGTACATTAATTGCATGTTCGTGAATAATAATTGTATTTGGAAGCCCCAAACCTAGTCTTGCCCTCTTGCTCATGCCTGTCTGGTCCACAGACCCTTTTTAGTGCCCCGAGTGTCACTTCCCATATTGTGCAGACACCCCCACTCATCTGCCCATGTTCACTAGCTGGGGGAGTATGGGGTGTCCCACCTGCAGTGGGCTGCGGAGAGCTCCCCATCCGGAGCATCCTTCAAGGAACCTGAGTGACTGCTTCACTGGCTTATTTCTCATGGGCATCCGATTTTATATGCTCTGTATTTCTTACTAGGAAGGTGAACATAAAGACAATTACATAAAAATTTTTGAAAAACATATTCTTATTTAACACTGTGATGTGGGGTGCTTATAGCATCTTTCCAAGGTTTTTCTCTTTCCTTTGGTGATGATCTCTGTTCTAACAACAAACATGAATTCCATGTGTTATCTCTTCTCAGTGTTTTTGTTTGGGGGATGGCTATTTAAAAACTGGAAACTTCATCTTGTACTCTTCAGAAATGTTGAAATTAAAACTGCTAAAGTAATTTGATGCTGTAAAATAAATCAAAACTCAGTTATTCCAATTGAGGAAATTTTAGCAGTTCTGTGCCTTGAGAATTCCCATGCTGTCGCAATGATGCCTTGTCCTGGACCCTTTGCGTGACTGTATTTACTCTTCTGATGACACCGGGTCAGCATGGGGCAGAAGAGGTGAATATGTCATCATACAGCTCTGTAAGCAACAGAGACACAGCGTGTGTTCAGGGATCTTGCATCAGGTTGCTGCTCGTAGCACGATGATGATTTTACATTTCTGGTTCTAACTATTGACCAAATATTCTTCAGAGCATTCGGAACATCCTTGAGGGTCATATGCTTATATCCTAAGTCAGTAATATCAAAACTGTTTATAATGTACTCCCTAAGAAACGTTTGGAAATTTATATATGACTGCATATTTTTAAGATAACATCTAAAATTCTTCATCATAAATTTTAATTTTCTGATGGTGTGATATCTTGAGTATGATGAATACTAATGATTTTAATTAAACTTTATGTTGCAAATTAAATGCATTCATTTGACTTAGTTAGCATATTTTACTATAATCCAAAATGTTTACCTTTTAATTCAATTTTTAACTTTTTTTGAGAATTCTATACATGAGTGCTATATTTATTTCACATCCACCCCTCCAACCCCGCATGTTTCTCCAAATCCTTCTAAATTTGTAACTTTATCTTTAATTATTAAGGTTACAAACACACAAACACACACACATACACACACCTTGTCCAATGAATGTTGTTCATATGTATAAGAGTTTTGGGCTGACCACTTGGGACTAGATAACCAACCAGGGTCTCGCTGCTCAAGAAATTCTTTTTATTCCTCTATCAGCAGTCATTACTTCTCTATAGTTCTTCATCTAGGGGTAGGGTCTTGTGAGAGTTCCCCATCCACACTGGTATATGTATGTCTTGTTTAGGGAACCATATTTTTGAGATTTCATGAGTTCAGCTTCATGTCATGTCTAGAAAACCCTATCTCACAACAGATATCATGGTCCTTTGGCTCTTACAATCGTTTTGTCCTGTGATGTACCCTGAGCTTTAGAGGTGGGGTTGGACACTGTTCTCTTTATTTTGACCAATTCTGGATCTCTGTAATAGACTCCAATTTTCTGGAGGAAAAGGGTTCTTTGGTGAAGGTAGAGACCTACTGTGTGTATAAGACAAATGTCTATTGAACTCACATCAGGAACCAATGACAGACCAAAATAACGATTGCATCAAATCCAACCTGGCAAACAAATGAGTCTCTTGTGATTCTTTCCGAGAATGTGGTAGAGAAGTTACTTACAGGAGCATGCCTCAAAGGTATCACCAAAAAGCTACTCGAGATTGGTGAGAACTCTGGAAAGCTGTGAAAGCCGCATGTCCGGTGCTATCTGTATGACTTGCAGACAGCATGCTCGTCTGCAGAGTAACTTGTAGCTAGCAGATACTGTTACTTGTCTAACCTTGGGGAGGGAGCTTGTGAATCTGGTAGGTTTCAGCAACTCCTTGAGACTTCTGAGTCTTGTACGTCCAAGGTTTAATGTTTCAACTAGGGTGAAATTGCTACCCAGAGTATTGGGCCACAGTAATGGTCTCAGGAACTTGGCCACTTAGTCTCTGTAGTATACCTGTCTTTGCCAGAAAGAACTTTCCTTCTGTGACCAATTGAAGGTAACAGGAATGCTAAGCTACAGGCATAAGTGCAAATATTTGGAAGCTAATTTAACAGCAGAGTCATTGCATCAATTTAACAACAACAACAAAAAAATGGCAGCAGCCTCCCGAACAGCAGCATATGGTTTCTTCAAGCATAGGCTGTTGACCCATCTTCCGGAGCCAGATGGGAGTTCCATTCATAAGGCAGTCCTGAATCTAACTTGAGGGCAGTTGTCTGTATCACTAACAGTTGTGCCATAGTTGAAATGGCAGGCACGTCTCGCCTGGCATGTTGGTACTGCAGAATACTCAAGCACGGCAGAAATGGCCTTTCTCTGACACTGGGATCTTCATATAACAACCTTATCCCTCCTGAGAATGACATCCTACTCACGCGAGTTCCTTCTCTTAAGATCCCTAACTTTTGTCTTGAATGGAAAACACTCATGAGATAGCACTATACACTATGTTTCTTCTGAGTGGGGGAAAGACTCTTTGAAGGCTGAGTAGCAACCATTCCAAAGAAGTGAAGTTGGTTTGGAGCATCTAGGGAGATACTAGAAATGAAACACTAGTGAGGGCCAACACAGTATTAAATGTTTCTGTTATTTCTATCAATGACTTCATAAAACCAGTATGGATTCAGTGGGGCACATGGGAGATGCTCTTCCCGCTGACTCTCTGTAATCCACACACACTTCCTTCAATCCGCTGGCCTCCTAACTAGAGTTCTGCTGAAGCCACAGGGCTGTAGCACACCTTCACCACCCTGATGATCTCACCAGGGCTGGCTTCTACTGCTGATCCCAGTTTCAGCCCCAGGGCTGTGCTGTCGCCTCTACACTGGAATTTGCAGTTAGCTGCTTGGTTCTGATAGACTCCAGGCTAAAGCTGTGGTCTGTGCCTTCTCCGTTGGTCACACTGGGCTACTGAGACAGCTCTAGGCTAAGGAGACAATCTCCACTCCTGCTACACTATACACAACATATTTTGGGGATAATCGTCCATCTTTGTGTCAAGCATAGTCCTTTTTGACTTGTACTACTTTAGCATATGTCTTCTGAAACCTTCTGTGTGGGATCTAAAGCCTTCTAGATGCTCAGAAACTTGACTTATTTTTTCCTATGTACTCTGGCTTGACCCAAGGCTTATCACACTTACTTTTAAGGAGTTGAATCCGATCACAGATCCCCTCGTCTGCTTTGCCTGTCTCTTATCACTGTTTTTGTATTTTACAAATCAAACCAATAAGCTAGTCCGTTACTCAGCTCTTTCAGATCATCTTCTGTCCCATTTATAGCACACCCCACCAAGGGGTTCAGCAAAACCTGTGAAGACCCATAGTAGTCCTAAGGTCCTTGCTGAGTCAGCTTCTTCTTAACTCTCCTGTGGACACAATCCTATCAGGTCTGGTGAACTCAGCACCAAACACAGACTCTCTCCTGCCTCCTTCCTTCAGTATTACAAGCCCTCCTGCCACTGTCCTCTAGTCCCTGATCCTTGCCATCTCAACTGGCAATCACTGAATGCCCATAATGACTTTGATGGCGCAGGTCATCAAGAAAAGATTTCTTCTGCGTTGTTCTGTGTTATGCAACCTTTGTCTCAAGGAGGATAGGTAATTACATTATTCAGTTTCTCTGTTTCTGCAGGGCTCAGACTGATCGCATCTAAGCTTGTGTGCCACAGCTCTATGAATCAGTCTGTAACAGGCTCTTCATTCTTTAAGGGTCTTTTCTAACTCAAGCAGTATAGTCCCTGAGTATTTCTGATTGTCATAGTTTTTTGTATTGGGTTATTAGTATTAATTATTATTATTATTAAGGTCTTCCATTCAACATGTTGAACCATGGATTTCCCTTCATCTTTATTAAAAGTCAGATTTGAGCAATGTATTCTATGACTTCTACCTTATTTTCTTCATCCGGCTGTGATTCTTTTCTTATTCGTCAAGTTCTTTCTATGTCATATCACCCAAGTGCCACAGCCTTGCATTGTTTCCTGCTATGACCCAGTTCCACATCTGCTACTTTCAGGGGTTTCTGGAATTCCTTAATCTATCACTGTGCTTGCAAGGTGAACCCCACTCATCAAGGAAAGGGTACTATTCCTACTTATCTCTCTTGATGTTTTGCTGTGTGTGTGTGTATGTGTGTAAACTTGACATGGCTAGAATCTGAGTAGAGGGAGCCACAATTGAGAAAAGACTTCCATAACATTGGCCTGTGGGGAAGCCTGTTAGGTATTTTCTTAATTGATGATTGATGGAGGAAGGCACAGCCTATTGTAGGTGGTGCTATCCCTGGGCTGGCAGTCCTGGGTGCTATGAGAGAGCAGGCTAAGTAAGCCATGGGGAGCAAGGTAGTAAGCAGCTTCCCACCATGGCTTCTGCAGCACTTCCTGCCTCTAGGTTCCTGCCCTGACATACTTCAATGACGAATTGTGATGTGGATCTGTAAGGTGAAATAAACCTTTTCTCCACAAGCAGACTTTGATCATGATGTTTTATCACAGTAACAGAAATCTGAGAAAGGCAATACCACATAGAAGAAGATGGCAACTTCAAGATGTCATTGCTTTTTTACCGTTGAGTAGTATTCCAATGTGTAAATGTGCCACATTTTCTTTATCCATTCTTCGATTGAGGGGTATCTAGGTTGTTTCCAGGTTCTGGCTATTATAAATAATGCTGTAATGAACATGGTTGAACAAATATTCTTTGTATGATTGAGCATCTTTTGGGTATATGACTAAGAGTGGTATTGCTGGGAAGAAGATGGCAACTTCAACATTTCACCTAAAAATCCAATTCTTACATGACTTTACATTGATTGCATGATCTATCATTCATCTTGAGAAGCATGCAGTCCCCACATAGCAAGGATTCATACCAGAAGGCAAAATATGGCCCAGCCTCAGTGGGATTGCCTCCGCGGATACCCTGATCCCCTCAGCTGCATGTCTCAGCGCCTATTGCAGGGAACATGCTCCACTCTTTCAGAATTCATTCTTCAGTTCCATTTGTCCTTTTCCTAGTGCCAGCTTTGTTGGGTGACCTTTCCTGGGAAAATCTGAACAAATGTTAACTCAGATAGAAATGTCTACTCCAGATAGAAAACCAAAGACTGTCCCACCAAAGTTTAATTGGCAAACCCGTGGATTCATCATAGTTATTTACAGGATTATTTGAATGGGATTACATGCAGGAGCATGGATGGTCATGCAATCTTGTCACCAAAACACATAGCCCAGAATTAGTGATGACTCATGAAAGCTGCATCTATGGAGCTGTCTGAATAACCAGCTCAGCTTGCTGGACAGGGATTCTCTTCTACTCACTGATAAATTGTTGCTGCTTATATAACCCTGGAGAAGAAGTCTTTTGAATTGTATACATATTGGGAACTCCTAAGACTTGTGTGTTTTTACTTCCTGAGTCTCAGAGATACTCTTCTGGGAAGGAATGTTTCCATTTGGATGAAATTCCTACCCCAAAATTCCCATAATTATGCCACTTATGTGACTGAAGATTGTGAGTTCCCAGATATGTAGATGCCAGACAGGCAGATAGAGCACCAAGCTGTGCCTGTAACACATCTGTTAGAAGCCAGGGCCAGCCTTTGTACTCAGGTGTGGGTCTTCAGGCCTCCCACCGACAGCAATGCAGTCTCAACCAGGGACAGAAGCAGCAAAGCAGTCCATCCACCCCTCAGCCTGAAGAGAGGCTGGTATTGGAGCCTTCTAACAAGATTTAAAATAAGTTAGTCTTTTTAAAACTCAAAAGTATGTATAAACTATAAAATAATATATAACAGTGGAATCCAGGGTATATAGTCTCCAGGTTTTTATATTCCAGACTATTCTTTTGTCCCAGAGACAAAAGACATTATACTACATTACCTCTGGGAAGACAAGGATGCTTTTGTCTGGTAAGTGAGATAAGTATGCCTTTGCCTAGGAAGGTAGAAGAGATTAAACACCTCACTCCTTGACTTGACTGCAGGCACTTTCAGAAAGTACACTATGTGTGTTGAAGGTTCCTTGTCCACAGAAATCGTTAATGGAATTTAATTTTGGACAAGATCTCACTATGCAGTCCAAGATAGTAGCTAATTCGTAATCCTGCTGCCTTGGCCTCCAGAATGCTGAGATCACAAGGGAGTGCCACCAAATCTAGCTCTTACAAAGTTCTTGGAGAGTGTTTGTAGAGCCTAAGTACAAATAAATTCTAGTTTAAAGGTCTTGGCAGTAGATACAAGGTAGGATATTTCTGAGTGTGATTTGTCAGCAAAACATATTGCATTGTATTGAGTAGACTTTGGGAACTTGAAGCCAAGAGAAAGCTTAGGGACATCTGAAAACCCTAAAATGTCATATGTTAGACTTTGAGGAAGCTCTCTTGAGAATTCCATAGTGGTCCTGTGCTCTTTGAGAAATAAAATACAAAAGTCACAGGTGTTGCTTCAGCACTCTGAGCCTTTCTTTTAATTTGGTTTAATTTCACTTAAACACTGTGAAAAGAAAAAAAAACAGAAAGAGAAGCAGAAACTGGGAAAGCTTGCTTGTGTACAGTACTGTGATTTGAGGATGCCACTATTGAGGGGAGCCTCGGAATGATGGAGGCTCTCACTGTTCCTTTGTGCAGATTTATTTTTTAACTTCTCCTCGGTAGGAGAGCTGGAGGTCACCTGGAAATTCTTGTTAGTGTAAAGCATTAAAAAAAAAAGTTGAGTTGTTGAGATGGCCTCTGCTCTCTCTTTAATAACCCATGAGGGTGGATTTTAAAGTGAACTTTGAAGAGATTCATCTGAACAAAGTTGTATTTGCATGGTGTCTCTAGCCTCTTCCTTCTCTATATTTGAGAAAGAACAATTGCAAGATTTGTTTTCATCCTTAGTTGAAACATTCATAACCGAAAAATGGCAAAGGGCTTATTTTATTAAAACTAACATAAAATTGTTTGCTGAAAAAGTTGCACACAGAAATTAATCTCTTTCCCTAGAGTGAATTAGATTACAAACACACACAAAAGGACTCAGACAAAATGTGGGGAACAGTACAAGTTTCGCCTTGTTGTTTTTGCTCCTTCTCCACAGGGAGCACAGAATTAGGATAGCTCAATCAATTCAACACACTTATGAGCTTGCACTAAGACACTTATTTTATATGTCACGTGCTTTAGTATTCAGAATTTTGAGTCATTTCCTAATATCCCTAAACGACAAGTCTATCATCTCCAATTAGACGCCGTGAGCATGGTGTGCTCAGTGCCTTGCAAGGCACTGCGCTCAGCTATGGCATTTCTGAAAGGTTCATAACCTATAATTTTCCCCCTATAATGAAGTGTGTAGGATTGGTTCTCTCCTACACATGTGAGCCCACCAACAGAAACTGTGGGAAGGCAATTTGTACTTTAAAATAAAATGAGGGCCTTGCTTAGGCTACCTTTCCACTCCTATTTATTCTTCAGTCTGTGTATTTTAGTTTTGGAACCTACCAATTTACCTGAAATTGTCATGTTAACAGTGACTTTCTTGAAGTCATGTGTCTGATGACTAATTAAAAATGGCTTTCCAGAGCTTAAACCATCCTCTCCCCTGATGTTGGTTTGTGCATTTTCTACTTTTGTCCAATACATATCTCCACTGTATAGGACTGAATGATGAAAATAGGCTTTAAGCTGTGTTTTTAAAACCCTGTATAACTCAAACAAAAGAATAAAAGCCCAATTTAAAAACAGAACCAGAACAAACCTTGATCCAACGAAAATAAAGTATCAATAAGTACAAGAAAAATAGTTTATCTTATTAAGCACCAGGGAGCTACAACTAAGACCTACAGTGGAATACTGCTACATGCTCCCAGTAAGATGGATAGAACAGAAATAAAACAGACCATGGTAAGGATTTCCATAAACACAGAGGAATAAAAATTCATTTATTGGTGATGTGAACAAAAACTGGCACTGGTGGTCACACTGAAAAAGTAACAATTTTCGGAAGTTTCAGCACTGGGTCCCCAGGTAATGTGGCAATCCAGTGCTGAGACTTGGAAATGCCTACCTAAGGGAATAAAGATGTGGTCACAAAAAGCCTGCATAGGCACTTTCAGAGCAGGGTCATTCCAACCACGCTCTATTTGGTTCTAGTATGTTCCCTCAGAAACAAAGGCTAGAGAAAAGAGTAGCTACATAGAATGAGCGTCAGATAGGCTTTACAATGCATGAATCCATTTATAATAAATCTACTGACTGAAGCTGTGCTGGGAGCTGCTTGTTTGCGATTGTAGCATTCAGGAGGCCAAGGAAGGAGGACTCCCGTGACCCCTAAGACCAGCTTGGGGTTTCATAGTCAATTCAGGGTAAACTGTACTATGTAGCAAGACTCTTACAAATCTATAAGAAATGCATATCTCTGTGTGTGTGTATTAAAAGAAACAAAGACCTTCTTTTTTTACTCTGCCTCTTTCATGCCCTTTTCCTCTCTACTCTCCACAATGACTAATTTTCTTCTTCATACAAATTACTTTGAAGGCTTACTTGACTAAAAAAAATAAATAAATAAACATTAACCTTTCCCCATATGTAGGCAGGAATTCAGTAACTGAGAAGCAGGGTGGTCCTGGTTCACTCTGTCTCCATGCACCAGTTGAAAATCAATTATCTGGAGACTGAACCATGGTTGGAGAACTCAAAATAACCCATAGACATGCCTGTCAAGTAGAAGTGGCACATGGGCTTCTCCAAGGTTGCTTGCCTGTCTTTGTGATGTGGTAACTGGCTTGGCCCAGAGCAAGTGAATTAAGAGAATACTCTCTCACAGGTTATAATCCTTTTTTAAAAGTCTAATTATTTCTATACCTGCTTGTTGGTTCATGACCTCAGGAAACTTATAGTTTTATATACGGAATAACTCTAATATGAATGAAGAAAAGATATCCATGCATTGTTTTGTATTGTTTTTATTGAGATCCAAGCCGATGCAATATTTAACTCACCTCAATGAACATAACTGAGGTGAAAAACCCCATGATTACAAATGACTGTCATACCCTCCGAGGCAAACAGAGCCAGTGTTTCTCCTCCTCTCTCTTTCCACCACACTTTTATTAATAAGCATGTTTGCTTCACTCTGCTTTGTACAGCTTAGATTTTTTTTGAAAAAAAAAAATAGTTTAACACCTAAGACTATCTGCTCAACTTCAGATCCTCGTATTGAGCTTAACCTTTCAATTGATCAAAAATAATTTTGAATCTGGATTATTTTTCTATAGTAAAGAAATGTACTGTCCATGACAGAACTCCTGCCTAAACGAAATAGGGGCTTTCCTCTATGAGACAATTTCAGAGACCCAGAGAAGGCTCAAGGGATGCTCATGAATGCCACTCTTTAGACCCAATTCTTGACATTCCTGTCTGTTCTGGAGTCCTGTGAGCAGCCCGTGTTCCCAGAGTAATAACATGCCGAGTCTCTACCCTCTTCCGGATGATTTGCTATGATAACTCAGGGGAATGTGAAGTGTTCCTTCCATGCAATAGATACTTAGCTAGGGACTTAGAATGATTCTGAGCCTGTCATTAGAACCAAGGAAACCGCTAGGCGGTGGTGGCGCATGCATTTAATCCCAGCACTCGGGAGGCAGAGGCAGGCAGATCTCTGTGAGTTCAAGGCCAGCCTGATCTACAAGAGCTAGTTCCAGGACAGGCTCCAAAACTACAGAGAAACCCTGTCTTGAAACACAAGGGAAAAAAAGAAAAGAAAGAAAGAAAGAAAGAAAGAAAGAAAGAAAGAAAGAAAGAAAGAAAGAAAGAAAGAAAGAAAGAAGTAACCAACAGGCAGGAGGTGGAGGAGCACTTGGGCTAAAAGACTGGAAATGAGAAAAAATGGGACTGGAAAAACCCTGGATGCTGTGCCTGTCCATTTCACAAGGGCATAAGCAGATTGCTTTGCATCCTGCCTTCTTTTCCTTTTAGCTCTACACAGTTTTACAGCTTTTGATTTATTCTGTCAGTTACATCATGTGCTCCATCCCAAGTTGATGACACCTGTTACTAAAACAGAGCTGCTTCGACTTCCTCCTAGACTCAGAATCGATTTCTTTGCAATATTATCAAGTATTTTATTGACTAATCCACTACGTCAGAGCTCTTATGATACTTGGCACTGGCCGCATAAGTCCTCAGAATACATTGTCTGCTGCATTACACCATGTTTGTTATGAAATAGGGTTTCACTATGTAGCCCAGGCTGGTCTTGAACTCATGACTCTCTTGACACATCATTCCAATTCTGGTAGTATAGGTATATGCCACCACATTGGTTACACCATTACCACTAGCAGCTTGCCTCTGTGCTTCTTTGCATATTTGTTAGATTACTGTGGAGCTGTGGTATTAAGAAATCCAGGATGAGTTTGTTGCAGGCAGCTGTGTCTCATGTAGCTTACATAATTTAGGAACCAAAGGAGCTACCATTTTTTCAGGAAGAAAGAAATTAAGTGTCAAAGCTTGGAGGTTTTCTCCACATGCTCTAATGCTTTCCTTTTCCATCTTCTCTCAGGAAGGGAACCCATGGTGATTTGAGTGCAGGAAAATGCACACTGCTATCTAACCTCCCAACGGACTTGAAGAACATTCTCTCCGCTGTTTCCTGGGAACAGTTAGCTCTAAAAGGAGATGATCACAATCTATTGGTCTTTCAGCTCTAGTAACCTTGGAATGGCCTCTATCATCAGCAGCTCTTGCGAGTTTAAATCAGCAGCATAAGCCTGTCTCTCTCAATGCGTCATTGAATATAAAGCCTAAAGCAGAGGAACACTATGTAATCACAAGGACTTCAGACTACAGTCCTGGAATAAATACCTGTAAAACAGTCTGTTTTACAGTCCTGGCAACAAACACAGCCTACTAGACTATCTCAGGTTCCACAAGAAAATTCATTTAATATAGATTCCAGGGTTGATAGTACCAGAACTTTTGAAACTTAAAAAATAATTCTCCAGTGGTGTAATCAGACTACTGAGACACCGAAGTGATCAATTGCCTGTGAAAAAGGTAAAATTTGAGTTAAATTTTAATTGTGGGAGGTAATTTTGACAGAGAAATGTAAGAAATGCATTCTGGGTAAGGTTGTTGAGAAGATTCAAACTGCAGAGACACAAAAGATGTCCCAAAATAGGATAACTGCTTGACAGATGGGAGGAAATATCCAGCCAAAACTGAGGCTGATTCCTAGAAGTCTATTCAAGAGAGTTTGAATGACTGAGGGGTTTGGGTTAGATGCTTGTAAAGTTATGTGATGTCTTGCAGAGAAGATGCTCATCTCATTTAATCTGGCATTGCGGGATGCCTTCAACTGAGAGACTAGCCTACATGGAGAAGACCTTCCCTGTATGCCAGGGTGACCAAGTATAGAAGCTGACTGTGGCCTGAGTATATCCCTGGAAGTTTGTGTGCTGAATGTTTGGTCCTCTCTGTGGACCATTCCAAGCTGGTGGGGCTTTTAGGAAATGATTTAACTAACTGAAGGCATTGTTCTCAGAAAGGGTTAATGTCATTCTTATGAGACCCAAGTTGGTTCCCACAGGAGTAGGTTATTATCGAAGGAGCAAGGCTGACACCGGAAGCCCTCTGATCAGCTGTCTCATCAGGTTCTTTCTCCTCACATACACTGCCACCATGAAACCATCCAGATTGTCAAACAGCCAAAGACCTTTACCAGAATGACAAACACTACACTTTATGACCTTCAGGTACATAACTAGCCAAATAATTCTTTATAAAGTATCTAGTCTCCGGTATTTTAATATTAGCAACAGCAAATAGATCAGTAATATCCCCAGTAGCTTGGGAAATCAAGGACTAAGACAATGGACATGAACAAGCACAACAAGGGTTTGATTGCTTGCTTCCCTCGTAATTCAAGTCATTGATTGCAAGTGTATAAAAACAGTTTATGGGCAACATCACAGACATCATCAAGGATCTGAAAGCTCCAACTGAAGGTGGTTTTGATATGAGAACTAGCATTTGATATGAGAACTCAGCATTCCTCCTGCCACATGGGACCATCCTCTATCTTGTTTACCTACCATTTTCTAGTTTCCCATCTTTGCAGGAAAGGATGGTTCATTTTCCTGATGAGACCTCTGCTCAGATACCACCACTCCGGAAGAGCACTGCCTTCTGCTACATACAGAAGCAGGGATTTTCTTCTCAGTTACAGTTTTTGTGGTGCTATTTCTTTGTCACCGGTTTATTTATTTGTCCCTTTCTCTAAGATTCTAATACCCAAAGAAAGTATGAGTCTTGCTAAGAATTCCATTTATAGCACTGATATAAAAGCTTGGCATAGGAAAAAAATGACCACTAAAAGCTGGTTAAATGAATGCGAATTTTATAGTCTATTCCTCTGTGGCTTCTTTCTCATGTAACTATTCTAATTCTATCCTTTTTGACTGTACTGTTTAAAGAGAATAAGAAAGGAAAACATGAGGGGAAAATTCAGTTTTAGAGTTTGCTGTCTACATACTTTGACACAAAATACAATGGTCTGAGATTTATCAGTCGAGCCAAAAAATGTCATAGCAGTTAAATTCCTTCCTCAGATTTGACAAAGAAATTAATGCAGATAGTCTCAGCTATGCTTGTCACCAATTCTCCTACTAGACAATGGTCGCATCACTAAGTGTGTCATCATGTCAGGGATTCATTGTCTCTTCCTTTAACCTCAGTTTCCTTAAATTAGAAAGTTGAATTTTGGTAGTGAACTTTACCTTTCTTTTACACATAGTCTCTTGTGTCCTACCAGGGTGCCTTGGCTGTTTGTTTCCCTGTGGTTGGACTACAGTGTCTAGAGAGTAGAAAGAGAAGAGGGTGTTTGTGTGAGAAAAGGCCAGGAAACAGTGTGAAGCTTAGCAGGTAAGACCTCTGTTGCAGCCCGGTGGGGGACATTAACATATCATGAACTTTGGCCACATGATGCAAGATTAGTTCAGCACTTTGCACGACCAGAACAGGGTTCTAGACTAGTTTGTTAGGTAACTACTTGCTGTTCAAATTTCTCATTCCCAATACTGATGGGATTCTTTCAATTTTAGATGGTAGAAGTGTTGTCTTTTTTCGTTCTTCTAAAGTAAAAATACAAACAGAGTGGAAAGATGTTTTAAAATGATAACAATAGATTGCTCTTCTGTGAGTTGCAGTCCTCCATATTTCAAAACTCGGTGGTAGGTAGAGATTGCTTTTATTAGCAAAAAGTATTCTTAGAGAATCCACTGAGTGGACTGGCACTAAAAATTCTGGTAGTAGGATTTCTTAGGTAGGGTTTCTATTGCTCTGAGGAAACTCCAGGTCAAAGATCAACCTGGGAATGAATGGGTTTATGCTTCTAGAACTTCATCTACGAAAGCAAGGACAGGAACTTAAGTCAGGAACCTAGAGGCAGAAACTGATGCAGAGGCCGCGACAGAGTGCTGCTTACTGGCTCACAGTCTGCTCAGCCGGCTTTCCTCCGCCATCTTAGTGACAGCACTGCCTATGGTGAGCTGAAGTCTCTCACATCAACCATTATTCAAGACAATGCCCCCACAGGCTTGCCCCCAGACAAGTACGGCAAGGGCATTTTCTCAACTGAGGTTTTCTTCTCCCAAATGACTTAGCTTGTGTCAAATTGAGAAAAAACTAGCCAGCACATGGGACCTTTAAATAATTCATTAAACCTTTTATCTTAGTTCTCAGCGAAACCAAAGTTCAATAACACGGAACACACAGTCAGTAATAGAACATACCATAAAGAAATTTTTTTAAAAAAAAATTGAGGAAGTTACCATAACATCTAAGAGTTTCTTCTTACAATGGGATATATTTCCATGCCACATATTTTGGGAAATACAATTACATACTGTCTATGTTATTTTAAATTCTACACTATTAGAGGTCAGAGATTGTTTATTTAAAGATGGAGAAGGAAAATGTGCATGGCAAGGTTTGTTTTCAGTAACCGGGGCACAGTTCAAAAGCTTGAGCTTGGATTTATTTTAACTCTGTGACAATCTAGAAAGGTTTGTATATCTTTTTTCTCCTAGGACAAACGTGATTTTCAAGGTCACTATTTATGTAATATACAAGGAGGCTGTTTTAAGAAAGGGCAATAGGGAGGATCACTGGAACATTCTTTAGAAATAGCTAAACTGAATTCCTAGCCAGTAATTTATATTCTCTTTTTGTGGATTGCGAAACTCTCCCAAAGCTATGAACACAATTTCCGAACACAACAGGAACTCTAAATAAATTCGTTTTTTATTATAAGGAGCGGCACACACTCCTCTCGGGTGTAGAGGGTAGCTTACAGCTTGTGCTGGCTGTGCTGTCACTTCTCAGGGTGATTTAAAGTCAAGGTTCAGAAGGGGGACATTCTAGGAAACCAAAATCTCATTGCCAGGTATCCCTAATTTCCCTCAAGTTAAGAGAATGTGAGTTCTGCTTCCGAATATTTTTGCCGCTTTCCAGAGCTCTACTGGTGGTTGCCTGTGCACAAGCCAGGACAGACCACACATAGGTCAGGGCGAGGCAGGAATTTCATTTGTTCTCTCTCAAGGGACCACTCTACATAGTTCAAATTTTCACCCCAGGATGCTAACACCCAGGCAGTAAAGGAAGTACCAAGTTCTGTTGTGGCTCCAGAAGGATTATACAAACTTCATAATGGTGAGTGCTAGCAACTCCCACTAGAGCAAGCGTTTAATAATTTTGCAATTGCAAATACATGGCATAACTCAACTTCCCTGGAAACCAGCTGGAGAAAAGCTCACTTTTAAGATTCCTGATGAGCTATCTAATGCTACAGAGAAGCAGCTTTGCCTCAGGTTTGCAGCCTACATAGACCCTGTATTTAAAGAAAAGATAACATTTATGTATGCTTCCTAATGATTTATGCTGAGAAAGTAATCGCCTTCACTTAATAGTATGTATCAAAGAATAAAAATGAGGTTATTTTCAGTTAAAGGGATGTTAACATAGGAATGCTCCAAAAGTCATACACAGATTGAGGAAGACAATGCTTTCTAATAAGCAATGTTTTCAAAGCCAAGATTTTTCTGTTCCATGGAAACTAAATGTAGGTATTTTTGGCACTGTCTTCTTGTGCTAACTGGGTGGTTACAAACCTAGTAAGATAACATATAGCTTACATTTAAAAGATTAATAACCTCGTCTCTATGCTGAACATTCTCTCTCATCTATCTCTTTTTTTTTTTTTTTGTAAATGCATCTTGCTCTTCTCAACAGCCTACTGCAGAGTTCAGAGGAGACACAACTGTCCAGCAAGTATGCAAGGTTTGAGCAGGTGCACTTCTACCTGTGTGATGTTCTGTTTGTGAACTCTTGTCCTCTCAAGGCAGCGTGCTTTCTTCATAGTTTTAAAGCACCCCAGGACAGTTATGTATAAAGAAGGAAAATGCTTCCATAGAAAATATTTGGGAAGGTGAGATGTAGATAAAGCACCTTAACCAATCTCAGCATGCTGAGTTCTATCCCAGAACACACAGGGCAGGAAGGAGATCCATTTCCAGGAGTCGTCCTCTGAGCTGCACACAAATCCAGTGGCACAAGCATGTACCTCCACCACGTATACAAACATTCATACATGCAAATAAGCATGAAAAGGGTCTATATTTGGTGAAGAGCATTAAACATTACTGTGTGAAGGTAAATCTTTGTAAGAGCTTTAGATAAACACACTCAGCATTGTGACTAACTTGGAAGTTGCTTTCTGAATGAGACCACCAGGGAGAATCCCTTCAGCCTGAAGAGCTGTAAGGCAGATGATAGCAGATGAACGTGAACTTGCTTTCTGAAGACACTACAGGAATCTGAGACTTACACTGATTGTAATGTAAAAATGCTCATCCACCTCAAGGAACAGTCTGAACTATGGCTTAATTTACATCAATTGCACAGTTAGGGAGTCTTTCCATGGACCTGGGTTTATGCTTGCTGTGTTTATATTGTGTGTCCATCATATTCTCAGGAACCATCAGTGGAGAGGCCCGAATAGGGTAAGGAAATTCCCTTCTCTGTAGCATTAGATAGCTCATCAGGAATCTTAAAAGTGAGCTTTTCTCCAGCTGGTTTCCAGGGAAGTTGAGTTATGCCATGTATTTGTAATTGCAAAATTATTAAATGCTTGCTCTAGTGGGAGTTGCTAGCACTAACCATTATGAAGTTTGTATAATCCTTCTGGAGCCACAACAGAACTTGGTACTTCCTTTACTGCCTGGGTGTTAGCATCCTGGGGTGAAAATTCGAACTATGTAGGTTCCTGGGGTGAAAACTTGAACTCCAGGTCAGAGAACGACTCCTGGAAATGGATCTCCTTCCTGCCCTGTGTGTTCTGGGATAGAACTCAGCATGCTGGAACTGGTTAAGGTGGCTTTATCTACAGTGGGCAAAGGATGCCAATGAGATGGCAGAGGTAGCTCATGGAGGAAATCCTGCTGCTGGCCTACAGATCTCTTGAATGATGGCAGCGATGCAGAGACCCGAGGACCAACCATCTCGGGACTCACACCCTCGGGCGGGACTGGGGAAGGAAGAAAGTTCTGGGAAGAAGTTCTGTTGGGGACTAGAGGGATGGCAGGGATGGCAGGAAGACAGGGAGCAAGCAAGGTAAAGAGCTTCTCTCCAACCACAGCGTCATTAAGAGGGCTTGCTGATCTTCCAGAGGACCAGAGTTTTGTTCCCAGCACCCACAGAATGAGACTCTCAAGCACCAGTAACTCCAGTTCCATGGGTAGTCACACCCTTTTCTGGCTTCAGCAGGCATGACACTATATGAACAAATACACACACACACACACACACACACACACATACACAGAGAGAGAGAGAGACAGAGACAGACAGAGACAGAGAGAACTAAAACTAAAATCTCTAAAGATTTATTTTCATCTTTGTTCAAGAACTAGGTAGAAAGTTGATAGTGAGTTGAGACAAGACTGCCTTAACAGATAGGAAGCACAGCATATTGGCTTTTATTAGAAAAACAATATACCTTCAGCTTTAAAAGTCTGTATGTAATGTATAACGTTGACAGAATTGATAGCTAAAGTAAACTTTCTAAATGAAAAAAAAAAGAGCTTCTCTCCAGAGATATAAAATATCTACAATACTTTCAAGTGTTCGTTTCATACAGGATCTGGGTATATAGTGTAGTGGCAAAGCACATATTTAACTTTTGCAAAGGCCCAAGTTCAATCTCCAAAATCAACAAAGAAAAAACAATTATTTAGAAGCTAGAAATGACATAATAATAGCATTTATGATCTTGTAAAGTTGCATTTAAAATTGAGATTCACCTGCTAAAATGATTTTTATCAAAGCTTCAATAAAACATCTTCATTTCTGAATTTACAATGTAAGCTTTCATGATACTTGTTACTAAGATATTATTTCTCCTTAAGAGGAATAATAGGTCAGAATAAAGGCCTTGACTGCTGATAATAGAACACATTAGCTCACAATGTAGTTGCTAGCAACGCCATTTTTCTTTTTTCTTTTGTTTTTTTTCAGACAGGGCTTCTCTGTGTAACAGTTCTGGATGTCCCAAAACTTGCGTTGTAGACCAGGCTGCCGTCAAACTAATAAAGATCCATCTGCCACCGCCTCCTGAGAGCTGGGATTACAGGTGTGTGCCAACACCATCCAGCTAGCAAAGTTGTTCTTTTTTTTTTTTTTTTTGGTTTTTCGAGACAGGGTTTCTCTGTAGCTTTGGAGCCTGTCCTGAAACTAGCTCTTGTAGACCAGGCTGGTCTCGAACTCACAGAGATCTGCCTGCCTCTGCCTCCCGAGTGCTGGGATTAAAGGTGTGCGCCACCACCGCCCAGCTCAAAGTTGTTCTTAAACTAAGAAGGAATTTCATTTTCATTCTCCTAAGTTAGCCAGCTCTGTTAAACTTTTAAGCTTTGTAAGATGCATGCAGAGCCCCACATTAAATAATCACTTTACATACAAGGTCATAAAGTGCTATAAATTGCAGCTATTATTTCCTACAACTCATATTTAGCATAGGTACCAACCAGCAAGGAAACACTAACATGAATAGGAGACCACATGGGGCGGGGGAGGGGCAAAACATTCTTCCCAACCATGTGCGTCTGTCTCTCTCTCGCTTGAAGCCGATGAAAGCAAATAATAATTGAACTTAACTACCACATTCCAGTGAAGAGAATTTTGTCCTAAAATGCAGGGATTGTAGTGTAGCTGCGTTCCCTTTTTCTCATTATGTTGATTTTTTTTTATTGTCATGTGACAATGATGGAGAAAGAGCTGTATACTTCATGGACAGCAAGAAAGGGACTGGGCTTTGTGGCTCACTAATGTATCTGGTAGGGGATGTTAATCCATCAGCACCCAGTGGCTCCATGCAGGGACAATCATGAAGCCCAGTCAGAAGCTTGTGCAGTTCAGCACATGACTGACTCCTTTGGTAGCCATCTGGAATGTCACAGGGTGAGGGGTGAGGGGTGAGGGGGAGAGGTGAGGGGGAGCCAGGCTCCTTCATGACATCTGTTCTCTATTCAGCAGCTGCTTGGGTCTGCTGAAGAGATAGCCTGAGGTTTCTGATTTATAAGGTGTGCTTCTATTTGGCTTTAGAGTTTGCTATAGGAGAGACTCACTCAAGAGTCTTCCTTTTTTCTTTGGCATGGAAAAAATGAAAAACACAATTATATTCCTTTAAAATATTTTTGAAATGTTTTTGGATTTATCACTTCCATGGTAACCTCTCAGAGAAGTGCAGTTACAGAAATATACATGGTCTATTTTTGTCTGGTCATATATCACACTTTTTTTAATAAGCATAAGCCATAAAACTGTTTATGCCATCAGCATGTGGTTCACAGCTACAACCAGAGACCTCCCAGCTCCCTGCCCTGCGGATACCTTCAACTTTGTGCTCCACCAAGGGAAAGAGACCCACCACATGGTTTCCTAACAACACACTCGGAATGGAACTTTCCTTTAGGGTTTCTCAAACCCGCTCAGCCCATAATTTGCCAACTCTCCCCTTTAAACCCCCAGATAGCAGCTGTGGCTGATTTGAGCGGGAACCCAGCTGAAGAAAGACGTACGTTTGGGGTGGCCTTCTGTCGAGATCGCCAAGCAAGCGGAGTTCAGAATGCGCACACCTTTTTCACATTAAGGAAATTAGCTTGGCAGCAGCATAGGACGCATCTTGAAAATCCAGGAAGATGGAACTGGCATTTTTAATGAACCACAGGCTGTGAATCGGCAGTTGACTCTGGCGATCTGTCAGCTCCAAAGAGCCAAATGCTAATTGCGGTACCAGTCAGAGGCAGAATTTCAAAGCTGTCTTCCAGCTGCAGAGCGCCCACGGAGCACTCAGGACAGTCACCTTTGGCATCACATAATTGGGAACCCGTGTGGTCTGGGTTGCAAGAAGGCCAGTGGGCAGCAGTCTTTTAGCTCCCTGGGGTCCTGTGGAATGGCTGGATCCTAATCAGCTGAAGATACCTTAGCAAATCTTAAGCAGCAGTGAAAAGGCACTAAAATATACACTGGGCTTGTTTAAACCTATTGCTAATTAACTGGATGTGTGGCTTTAAAATTCCCAGGCCTCCCATTCTCCAAAACAAGCAGTGATGATGTTTTCCTGGTGGAGTGATGGGGAGACGAGGACTGCATTAACAGAAAGCACCACTCCATCTTAAGCAGAACCCTTTGTGGTTAAGCCCTCCGGCATGCAGTATCTCAGGGTGTTATAACTGATCCCTTTCCTTTCCTTTCTTTTCTTTCTTTCCTTCCTTCATTCCTTCCTTCCTTCCCTCCCTCCCTCCCTCCCTTCCTTCCTTCTTTGTTTCATTCGTTCTTGATATGGCAGGTATTCTCAGACTAGCCATCATCCTATCTCAGACTCCTGAGTGCTGAGATCAAAAACATCTCTCACTGTGTCTATTTTGGTATGACTTTTTAAAAAACAACATTTTTTTATGTGCATGAGCATTTTGCCAGCAAATATGTATATTGCACTATGTCCTGCCA
>JAQHUG010000518.1:27296-54899 GCA_028555095.1 Dicrostonyx torquatus | reverse complement strand
CATTTAAGTTTAAGTTGCTTCCAGGTTCTGCTACAACAAATAATGCTGTTATGAACATAGTTGAGTGTTGGCAGAGGCTGCTCTTTTGTTCCCGTCCACTCAGAACCAAACACATTCACAGCATACAGAGGGGAATCCCACATCAGTTCAGCACATGTCCTTGTAGTATGATTGAGCATCCTTTGGATATATATCCAGAAGTTGTATTGATGGGTCTTGAGGTAGGTTGTTTCTTAATTTTCTAAGAAATCACCATACTGCTTTCCAAAGCAGCTGTACCAGTTTGCACTCCCACCAGCAATAGAGGAGCTTTCCCTTTACCCAACATCTTCTCCAGCATAAGTTATCATCAGTGTTTTTTTATCTTGGCCATTCTTAGAGGTATAGAATGAAATCTCAGAGTTGTTTTGATTTGCATTTCTGTGATGGCTAAAGATGTTGAGCATTTCCTTAAGTGTCTTTCAGCTACTTTAGATTCATCTACTGAGAGTTTTGGTCTGTTTTGGTCTGCACCCCATATTTTTAAATAGATTATTAGTTCTTTTGTTGTCTAATTTCTTGAGTTCTTTGTATATTTTGGAGATTAACCATCTGCCTAATGTGGAGTTGATAGACCAGGCTAGCTTCAATCTTACAGAGATCCACCTGTCTCTGCCTCCCAAGTGCTGGGATTAAAGGTGCTTGCCCCCAATGCCCAGCTACAGTTTTGCATTTTTATAGTTGTTGGTTTTCAGAGACATAGGGGACAGCAAATGTCTGTAGTTAGCAGATCCCCTGGTAAGGTTCACCTTGGTCCAGAATCCCACTTGAAGGAGACTGGCCCATGTAATTAGGGGTAGAACGGGCCTGTGATCTGACTCTGGCTTCTTCAAAAGCGCTGCATTCTGTGAAATGGCTGAAGTGGGGATGACAGAGGAGGACTTGGAGAAGGGATGGCTGGACCCTGTGCCTTTCTGCATCACGTTTGTTGTCTGGTCAACTCATTTAACTCTCAGACTTTGATGTTCCATTACCACAGAGGTCTTCAATTGAGCAGTTTCTTGTTGAACATTTATGCATTTGGTTAATGTGTGCCTGTCTTCTAAAACCCCAGGGGCCTGGAGGCTTTGCTCTCTCCTGCTTTCCTTGGACCAGGATCAGTATTTCAACATCTAGATCAGCCTTTGCTTCTTAGAAGTACATGCAGGAATGAGCATTTTAGCAATGCCATCTGCTACTGGTGTGATTTTGGACAAAGGCTGTGTTATGTTTTATGATCCTAATGCTCTCATTTGTGTACAGTATGCACTGTACACCATAGATTCATTGTGCTGAGGACAACAGGCTGGTGAACACAGAAGCAATGCTTTGGAAAGACATCGTCAGCTTCCGAAACCTGGTGGAGCTCATGGATGACATTCAGCAACTGCTTGAAGCAAATTAGAATTGACTCATTAGGAAAGAGTAACTTTTACTCCCTCCAAAGAAGTTAACTCTTAATAGTTATTTGCCCAGCCATTGAAACACTTCTGTCGTTCAGGAAGGAGGCCCAAAAATGTTTCCATGTTGTCTGTCCACTTCCTTTTGATTACTAAATCAATGAGAGTCAGTTTAAATGTAGTAGAGGTAGCTGCCACATGCCTTGAAAAATCGTCCTGTATCACTTCATGTTCCAGCTGAATTGTCCTTTACGAAGCTCCGTAGTCTGTTGAATTGTGACAGTTGGGTGTCTATCTTCACTTTTGTATCCTACACTAAATTATCTGTGATGGGAGAAACTTCACAGCTGCGAGCATGTGTTCCAGTGTGGTCACAGTAGAGAGGCGGGCCAGGCCAGGCTTGTTCAGATTTGCCCTTTCAGAGCCTGACCACTTGTAGACTATCCTTGTAAATCTACCCTTGAGAAGCAGCGGACCCATTCCAGAGAGCCTTGGATTTACCAAAAGAGAAGGACAGTGTTCAAAACATGGCCTTAGAGACAAGATAAAGAGGGATTCTATGTTAGTACATGCATTAAAGATACCTCAGAGAGGGCAGCAAGATGTCATATTAAAGAATAAAAAAGAAGGCTCTTCGGTAAGTTTGACTAAGAACAAATCCAAATTTGAATTCTCCACTTCTGTACCCTTGCCTTCCATCAGCTTGTGGTTTATGGTTGCTGGCCTGTCTGTTATGTATATGATCTCTGTCACTGATGCTCGTGTGCTGGGCTGCACATGTGTATGTGTGTGTGAAGTCTGTCATAACTGTCCATAGCCAAAGGCTTTGGTCCATAATTACTATCATTATTTGGGGGGAGAGGTTCAAGACAGGGGTTCTCTCTATAGCCTTGGCTATCCTGGACCTTACCCTGTAGACCATGCTGGCCTCAAACTCAGAGATCCATCTGTCTCTGCTGCCAAAGTGCTGGAATTAAAGATTGTGCCACCACTGCCCAATTGATGTATAATCGTTAAAGAACACAAAAAGCACATTGTCGGCAAGGAATAAGGGTGACTTTTTTCCCACAGCAATCTTTAACAAGCATGTTACAAGTCAAGTTACTTTATTCATCCCAACTGACCCACAATGCACTCTAAACCTCACAGAGATGTCATCAAGGTATCTCCATGTTGCTTCCAAAATTTTGGGATATTTGTTTCATTTAATGTTGCATTCAGCCTGGTTTTTAGCAAATGGTTAGTAAAATATGTACACAACACAAGCAATACATACATAATTCATACACAGTACAATACATATAATGCTCCAAGTCAGGGACATGAAAGGTTCCATATCTTAGGATTAAAGATGTACACTTAGTTCAATTTGTAAGATAATTACATGGGAAATCCAAAGTGCAGAAAGATTGGCTACAATGTTGTCTTAAAAGCAAGTTAAATTTCAACAGGCGTAGTGCACAGTAGATATCAGGTTGAGTACAGTGTCTTGAAAATTCTCAAGGTGTGTTATTGCCTTGGTGACAAGGTTCGGCAAAGCGCAGTCTCCTTGATTGAAGTCAAGAACTGGTTTTAGAAAATGTACATCACAAGAGTCTCCGTCTCACATTTTGCTTTGCATGAAGGAGAAATTTCACAGGTCTGCCTACAGGGCAATGGACCTAGTTGGCTCAAATCCATGGAACTAAAGCACTCGCTCAACTCTTGGACTTTGGAGAAGTGGAGTATTGATTCTAGATCCATTGGACATGTGTCGAACGCTTTCCAAGGATGTCTAATGCAGAAAGGTAGGTGTCAAGAAATTAAGCAAAGATCCTGCCTTGCAAGATGGAGTGGCTATCATCCCATTCTGAATCCAAAGACCCACCCACAACTCCTCAACTACAATTTGATGTTATTAATTCTTGATCCGAGAATGTATGCAGAAAATGTGCATGAAGAAGCAATGTTCAGAACTGTGCCTCAGTATATAAACATGGCAAGGAAGTGAATTTCTGAGCCTGTCGTGGATGCACTGTTCAGGGATGTCTTGAAAGGTCCCTCAGAATCTTGAAACTGAACTGTTTCTCCTATTATTTCAAGGAGTAAATGGGCAACCAGCAGGTTGGTGCCCCCTCCAAGGTTCCAGAGGAGTCACATATGTTCCTCAACTTTGTTATTTAGAGATAGTTCTAATGAAGCATGTCATTCTCATTCTGATGAGTGAGGTCAGGAGCTAGAAACTGGTTAGTAAAGAGAAACTCCCTTTAGGGCAGGGAAGTCAGCTCAGAGCTCCTGTAGTGAGACTTCAGGAAAGACAGAGCTGAGCTTAGCTCTTCACTGTTGCTGATGCAGGAAGAGAACAGACTTGCAAACACCTTCTCGACTTTCAGTGGCATCATGACTTCCATTTTCATTTTTATCCAGGAGTGCTCGAGTGTTGCCAAATAGTCAGCCTACGGACAATAATGAGCTGAACATTAACCATTATCCTCAACATTATCAATCCCTTCACTGATGTTCATTGAACATGTCGGTGACTGCAGTTCCCATGGAAGGTGCCATGAAATATACACTTACGTATACTTTGGCTGGATATTGCCAAGACTAAGGTTAATTTGAAGGGTTTCTGCACAGATAAGTCTTTGGTTTCTAGGTCTCTAGTATGTGCATGGTCCTTTCCTCTGCCATTTGTAATCTCTCCTCTTCCCTCTTCTAAGTTTCCTCTCATCCTATGCGTCCCAGACCGTATGCAAGGGAGTACCTTCTCTAGACAATTACAATAAAGTAGTCTCACACTCACTCAGAATGCAGTGTAATAAAGGGTTTTTTTTTTTTAATTAGGGATAGCCACAAGGATTGACAGTCCTCTGCACAAGTGAGGAACAGGAACCGAATAAAGCAGCCAAAAGAGCATGCATGGTTTTGGCATCTGTTTATATAGTATACGTGGCCATGCCCAGAGTGTGCCAGTATCTTAAAGGCTAATGGTTGAAGGAGTTCCCACAGCTACCTTCCTTTACCTGCTTTCTGGGTTTAGCCCATACCAGCCTCCTCTGCTGGATATCTACTACTCAAAAACAACTCACTGCAGTGGAAACTATTTAAATGTTGTAAGAGATGTTTCTTCTTAATATAGCCCCAGGGTTAGGGTCAATATGTTTAAATTTTCATATTATAATACAAAAATAGGTTTATATTGAATTCTTCTATGACCTGGGGCTACTCATGGAACACTGTAGGGGGGGGATCTTCCTCTCACAAACAGCTGCTTCTCCAGCCCCTCTAGTTTTACGTCCTACACTTTAAATAAATCCTAACACTAACATTGTATTCCGAAACCTAAGACCTTTTGTCCCACAGAACTGCCTCTACTTCAAGGGCAGTTACAGACTCCTGCCAAGACAGTTTCAGACAGGGCATCTCCTTTATGAGAAGGAATATTATCAGAAGTAAATGACATAGTTCATGCAGAAATACAGAATGAGGTGCACAGGCATGCTGGGTAATACCGTTGATCTTGTAGAATTTCTGCCTTTCAGCACCTGGCTCTCTAACCTCTTTATTATGTGGTGTTTCGGGAGGTTCCTTCATTTGGAAATGAAGGTGATTATTTAATCCATCTGTAGCCTTCTCATCTCCTGAAGGTTATAGGAAATGGGAATGGATACTCTAGATTTCTGATGAAGGTTTAGTCTCTCTGGCTGCCATCTCTCAGCCCAAAACCAGCCAGGAGTGCATCCAGAATCACTTTATTAGAACAGCATGCTTCTGTTACTCAGAAACTTTAAAGGATTTAGTTCTTTATCAGAAGTCAGGCACAAAGGTCGTGTATAAATTTCTAGGTACCAAGATAACTCTGGATACTCAGGGAAGCTATTCTGGATCCAGAGGAAATATTAGAACCCGACACACCAGAACTAGTTCTTGTTTAGTCTAGTTCCCTTTCTGCACAGTTGAGTAAATCAAGGCTGGGTCATGGTGTTACTTGCAGGAGGCCACAGGGCTTCTCTACACCTTTATTAGTGTTGAAACCCTTCCTTCAGTGCCCAAACTCCCCCTTGCTAACACTGACTACATACATGGCTCTACGGCAGATTACACGCTATTACTTCGTCTTTTACTCTAGGCTGCAGCTTGCTGTTTTGCTTCAACTCAGATCCTGCTGAATTCTCCAGCTTCAATGTGGCTTGAATTGTTTTTTAATGCCATATAAGTTGTTTTCTTTTGTCCTATATAAAATTCAGTATTTGTGAGAAAACATTCTCCCACACCTTTAAATGGAACGGTACAGAGCTTGTCTCAAAGGAGATTAGATTTCTTCTTGGTTAAATCTCACAGAGAGCAGTCTGTCTTTTCAAACACATGGTAACTTAGCTTCTCCTCCCACCCCCACCCCCAAAAAGAGGCAATTCTATGAACTCTCCCTCTCTCCTTTTGCTTCCTTTCCACACTTTCAACATAAAATTAAAATGCTTTTATGTTTAATAGCCTAAGTGCATATCTGTGCTTAAAATAAAGCAGCAAGACACTTCAAAACCCGGTGTGGATGGCAGTGAGGAGAACGAAAGGATCACATCAGTACCACACTTGCTGTTACTATAAGCTAGTCTGAATTTGGGGTTTTACTGCTGTGAAGAGACACCATGACCACAGCAACTCTGATAAGGAAAACGTTTAACTAAGGGGGCTCACTTGCAGGTTCAGAAGTTCAGACCATTAGCATCATAGTGGGGGGCAAGGCTGCCTGCAGGTCAAAGTGGTGCTGGAGGAACAGCTGAGTGTCCTTTATCTTGCAAGCAACAGGAAGTTGACTGACAGTCACACCTAGGGCATCTTGAGCATGAAAGATTTCAAAGTTCACCCCCAGAGTGACACACCTCCTTCAACAAGGCCACACCTCCTGATAGTGCCATTCCCTTTGGGAGCCATTTTCTTTCAAGCCACCAGAGAGCTCTGCCGGTAATCAAATGCTCCTGGGAGGCTGGTGGCTCCCACCACACCCCAGTCCATGATCAGCATCAAGCCATGAGCACCTTGGCAGCAGTCTGAGATATGAGATATGTTTATATTTTCTAGCCTGAGATTGACACCATGAATATATAATCCTAAAACAAATAATTGAAATCTCTGCACCTACTTATTTTAGGAAAGAGCATGCCAGGCCACAACCCAAAGTTAATTGCAGCAAAGGACAGACGTTTTCAGAAACGGATATACCCCAGGAACAGGTGGGACTAAAATGTATGTGACTTTCTGCTAAGGCTTATGCATCCCTTAAATTGCTCCCCCTGTTTGTTTTTCCACCAGACGCTACTCTGTAAGCACTCTTCATATGTCTTAGAAGGCTAGTATAGCTCGGGGTGGAAGCTTTACATCAGAGCCGCCAGGGCTGATGTCACACTGTGTCATTCAGTCGCCATTCCAACCAGAATCAACTTCTTGATCTAAATTTGTTTTCTTATCTTTCCAAAAATGTCATGTATCTCACAACCTGCTGCTAACACAAAATAAAGTAAAATATAGAAAGCCCTAAACTCCAAACCTGGTACAAGACAAGACTCAACAGTTTTAATCCTTCGGAACTTCATTTTGTGGCACGTACACTATCTATTGGCAGAAGATGCTGGTGTGTGATTGCCTCGGTTCTCCCGATTGGGCAACTAAAGGATGAAGTCCTAGAGTCTGGGGACATGATTCAGCTATAAAGGGACTTGGTGCCAAGCCTGATGACCCAAGCTCAATCTCTGGGACCTATGTGATGGAAGGAGCGAATAGATTCTGTGTGTTGTTCTGTGACCCCAACACACAGTCTGTGGCATGCACACATGCGTACACACACAGTAATAAAGCATTCAAAAGGACATAGCTATTAAATCATTAAACCATTTATATTTTTAGTAGGTGAGATTTTTATGAAAAATGACATTACGTGTAGGACAATTTTCAGGAATGACTGTAAGACACATAAGCATTTTTTTTGTGAATTCAAGAAAGTTCTCTCACCAATGGCATTTTTCTTTTATTAAAAACAGGTTAACAAAGGAATTTAGTATTATGTTTCATAATTTCAAAAGGGCAGCACAGTTTGGGGTTTTGCTAGGTCGATCAGTGGTAAAATTGTCTACAATTTTCTGAAGACAATAGTTTACAATTGACTCCAATCGGTGTGCTTTTTCCAGATGTCCTGGCAAACCTGAGTTTTCTCCAGAGATTTGCCTGAAGCAAAATATGAAAAGCACTTCACTTGCAGGGAGCAGTCGAGTTCCAGAAATTTATTAATGCAGACACAGCAATGTGAATATGAGAAAATGAACTGGGCAAGCTTGCTAGTCAACTGCCAGTGGTATCCCAGAATGTCATTTCCAGGCTTGAATTTCTTCTTGGTAGAAGTAGAGGCAAAACAAATCATGGAGGAAAGAATGTGGAAAACATCTGTCCTGCAAAGCAAAACCTTAGTCACACATACTGTGTAATTGCTTGGCTAGAAATGCCTATTAACAAGATCAAAGGAGGAGTTACAATTCTTTTCCCCATCCCTGCACCTGTCCTGTTCTCAACTGTCAGTGATCAATAAATACTAGGGGGTGATGACCATGCACCATTCTGTTGACAGAGTTTCTGTCCCACCCAGTCCTGCAGTCATTCAGTCCCAAAGAAAACACACAGAGGTGAGGTCTACATTAATTATAAACTTGTTGGTCTAGTAGCTCAGGCTTCTTATTAACTCTTATAACATATATTAGCCCATAATTCTTGTCTGTGTTAGCCAAGTAGCTTGGTACCTTTTTCGGTGAGGCTGTCATATCTTGCTTCCTCTGTGGCTGAGTCACATCTGCAGACTGAAACTTTCCTCTTCCCATAATTCTCATTGCCCCGCCTCTACTTCCTGCCTGGTCACCCTGCCTATATATACTTTTTGCCTGAATACTGGCCAATCAGCATTTATTTAAAAAGTACAAGAAACAAATCTTTACAGAGTAAAACCATTGTCCTACAGCAAGGGGGGTGTCTGTAGACTCTTCATCCAAGGAAGAGTCGCCTGCTACACAATTCATTGTTGTCACCTCATTTTTGTCAAATTCCAGTGCATTGTATTCTAGTGTGTGTTTACTTGTTACTTTCTACCAAAGTTGTAAAGCATGACAAAGGGGAAGCAAACGCTTTTTATGTTCAGATGGAACAGAGGAGCCGAAGGTAAGGTTAGAAGTCAGGGAAGGAAGGAAGGAAGACTGAAGTAAACTGTTCACAATGAGCCATGCTCTAAAAGGGTGCCACTGATTAAGGCTTCCATGACAGTGGGGCAGAGGCAAATAAGGAAAGAAAAATGTCACACTTGCTTGTGACCTCACAACTTCAGTGAAGGAAATCCATAGACTCCACATAGAGAAACCCTGTTATTTGTCTGCCTTAGTTAAGGGCCCTATTGCTGTAAAGAGACCCTGTGACCATGTCAACTCTTATAAATGAAAATGTTTAATTGTAGGGATGAGTTTTAGTTTCAGAGGTTTAGTCCATTACTATCATGGTGGGAAGCATGGCAGCTGGGAGTATGGCTGTGTGGAAGCAAACATGGTGCTGGAGGAACGGAGAATTCTACATCCTGTTCCAAAGACAACAGGAAGTGAACTGAGACATTGTGTGTGGTTTGAGCATATATGAGACCTAAAAGCCTGCATTCATACTTGCTCCAACAAGGCCATGCCTCCTCCAACAAAACCACCCCCTAAGAGCTTATGGGGGTCAATTACATTCAAACTACCACACTGTCTGAATGAATCTCATCTGAAGACAATCTTCACGTGAACAGAATGTTTAAAATCAAAGCAAGTTTCAAGTCCATCACTGTAAACAGCCAAGGTTCCTGATGATAGTCATATAGAGCTTCTTTCTAAAGAATATTTTTCTAATTCATCTGTCATTCCTCAAAATACAGTAACATTCCATGTTATGTGTGTAAATTTTATTATATGAAGGTATTTCTCTATTCTCATTCATCTTTTAAACATTGCATTTGTAAATACAGTACATTTTTTCTTCTTTCTCTTGGGCAGCACCCGCTCCCTCTTTTGGGGTCTCTATTCAATCATCCATTCAATCAAAATGGTCCCATGCAGGTCGGATCTCAAGGCTCCCTGTCCTACCTCATGCTGGATTTGCCAATGTCCAAGACTCTCACCTCAACATTTATTAGAACCTTCCCTCTAAAACATGGGTGACTAAACCATGTTTTCCTTTTCAAATAAATCATGCAGTTTCACATTTTTAAAAGGGGTCAGCATGTTATTCCTAAGTCACACAGTTAATTAATAGGCTTCCCCTATTGCCCCTATAAGATTTAACTTCCATTATTTACTTGTTATGTGGTCTCCTCTCTATAGAGATGACATTTCAGTTAATCCCACTGAACATAAATACCCTGTCGCTTCTGGAGTTCATTCAAGAGATTTCTGAAAGTCATTTGGAAATGGGGACTGTGTGGTATCGTATCAGGAAAGTAAATGACTGACTATAGGACTTCCTTTCTTATGGGAGGAGAGCTGGGGGTCCACTCACCAGGACAGAACCAACCGAGAGGGCTGGGAGTGTCTTCTTAAAAAGTCAACAGTGATTTCATCCCTTTGACCAATACTTTGCTTTTTATTGCAGTTGACAGCTGAGATGCCCCATAATGCCATTCCTTCTGCTGCTGCTCCTGGTTGCATTTTTGCTGTTTTCCATCCCATCTGCAATGTCTCAGCTCATCTCCAGCTGACACTTTCACGGTACTTCTTGTTCATCCCTCGCTTCTGCATGCTGACATTCCCCTCAGTCTCCCGGGGCAAACCAAGCATCTGTGAGTCTTCCCAACACCCAGGTCTGGCAGCTGGTTCTTCTGTCCTGCAGTTGAAACCTTTCAAGTCAGAGTGAGCACACCTCCAGATAGCTTAGACAGCGGGAAACAGCCCCCAAAGCATCTCATTTACCCATTACATCCTATGGCTTGAATGAACCTCATGAATTTTTCTCTGATGCTCTATAAAACTTGTTTGTATCTTCCAGGAAGACACTTTTCCATTTGTTGATACTCATTTTAAAAGTTTAATTTTCATGATTACAGAAAAAACAAGAAGAAAGTATAAAGGAATCACCTGTACATGTATCACGTCAACACAATGATTACACAGCTTTTCTTCAACAATTCTCCAAACAACTCTGCCTGTTCCTTGGACTCTTACCATAAACCCCAGGCTGCCCAGAGAGCCCACTGTTTGGCTCCTTATAGCACACTGAACTTATCATCTGTTGGGCAAGAAAAATGCATTTTAAAAATAAAGGTTTGTAGAGTATCTTCTTATTCCTTTCTAGAATTTAATAGAGAAGCATAGAACTCAAACATTTACTGAATCCTGGACCTTGTGACTAAATGGAGTATGCTGCCTCACATGGAGCCAAGAAGGAGATGTGCACACAAGACATCCTCTGGCCTCCTCCTGGTTTTCCTACACCACAGTTACTTCCAGGGTCCTTGCCTGAGCTACCTCAGATAACTGTCCATTTTCTAGTTCATGATGATAGGCCTGCAGGCCTTACCCTGGCCACATCTTACTCTGGGACTTTCCAGTGGGATTTCATGGTCTATGCAGCATCTGCTTCTAGAAGGGTCAGGAAGCAGTGCAGATGGCTGTGTGTAATGACCAGTGTGTTGTAATAGAGCAGCCCCTATGGAGAAACCTGAGGAGATAAGATGCAGGCTGTGGTCATAACAAAGGATGAATCAGTACAGGGTGAGAAGGTAAATTCAGCAGTCTGTATGAAGGGACGTTCCTAGGCACACTGGACATGAAGGGGCCATGCAGTTCACCATGAAGGAAACAAGAACAGAATTAACACACAGCAATCTAGAAAGGCTTTAGAGTGCCAGGAGTGTGTCCCAGGAATTACCCAATCACGTCTTGTCACGTGGGCTTTCCCAAGCCACTCTCCACAGACAGCTTCTGATGACCTTTCTTCTACATGCCATTCCCTGGGGCCTCTAGGACACTCTCATGCCTGGTTTTCCAATAACCAATTCTAGCCAGACCTGAGCCCTCACGCCTCACCCACAGAACAGTGTTTCACAGTAAAATACATCTGCCTTTGGTACAGATTGTCAAATTAATTCCTCCCTGAAGTATGCATCATTTGCAATGTCATCAACAACATATGGGAGTGTCTTATCAATTTCACTGCAGGTTTTCTTTTAAGCTTATAAGGAGAGGCTAGCTTGATGGCATCCATAAATCCTCCACTGTACTCTGACTTGAGATATAGCTGTTTGTGCATATACTTTCATTTTAGAGCCTTAAAAACCACTGAAGGCAGAGATACATTAACTGATATTCATCTTCCCCTTACAGCCCCTAGCAGAGAGTCATGTATGTAGAAGGTACTTCAAGGTATGGGAGGAAATAACCTGTATAGACAATTCTTGGTAAATCAACAAGCAAAAGGAAAGAAAAGAACTAGGGTCAAGATCATTCAGAAATGAATTAGAGTCAAGAGCTTTTTGATGTCCAGCTAGCTACATTGTGTTGTCTGTGATCAGATTTCTTCTGACTGTGAGGGCTCACTTACTGCTCGTGTTTGCCTTTTGGACATTGGAAAACGACAGCCACCAATTCACAATGTGCTCAACAAAGACCAGTTTGCAATTCTGTGGGTTTGGGCTTCACAAAGAAATAAATTCCATACTAAGCTCAACCATCACTATAGGCACAGCCTGTGAGCGCCATCTTGATAGACACGCTCTTCACAGAACTCTGGAATGGATATGAAACATGGCTGCCTTTTCAGAAACCTCAAGCAGCTGTTCCTGGTTCACAAAAGAACTACATGGGGCAGTATGCAGCTGTCACATAGGCTGTGTGTGGCTCTTTTACAGTGAGATGCTTGCCCATTCTAAAAATAAATAACTCAGTGCCCATTAGACATGTCCAAGCCTGTTTCTGACTCTGATGCTGTTGCTATCACATCATCCTTCGTCCTGACCACTGGATAAATCTGACTTCCCCCAGGATTGTCCCACCTCTTCTCCTTTACAAGGCAATACACTCGTCACTGGACAGAATAACCTATAGTCTTATCACCCCTGGGTTTCCTTGTATACAGTAGCAGGTGTTTATCTAGACTTGGGGACATGGCAAGTCTCAGCCCTCACTGTGCTTACCAACCACCAAGGTGCTTGCTGGCCTCATCCAGTCAATGGTACCACTTGATAGGCAACACTGGCCGGGATGGCTCTTTATTGACTGTGCCTCTGTACAATGGAGTCCATCTGCCCATTGTTCTTTCTTGTCATTTTTGTCATCTTTCTATTACATCTTCTCTTACTTCCTTCAGTCTCAGCTATCTCCAATGACTGCTTTTTGTCCCCAAGTACACCTGGGTTTCTGAATGCTGCCACAGCAAGGGCATTCCAGTACTGTGACTTTAGGGACACTGTTACCTCTTGACTGAGTTCAGCATTCACAAGTCACTCACCTCTACTACCGCATCTTCCTCAATAATGACATTACCCTCACCTCAGAGAATTTTGAAACCACTGGGCACGAACACCATTTCTCAACCTCTCCTTTTTAGATACAAACCAAAGAGTTGTGGTTGTGTTCTAACCCTTTCTTTCTCCTGCCACTGGGCATTTTACTAGCACCTTCCTCTGCCTGTGTCTTCACCATCATTTCCTTCACTCGTTCGATGGTAAATCTGGCTTCTTTCTATCATAGTCTGCCTGTCTCATCTTTGTATACTCACTCTGATTATCTGTGTGTCTCTTGTTAATCACCATGCTTATTTTTCGTTAAGTTCATTTTTGATTAATTTTAAAAAATATTCTGTACATACTGCAAGATTTAAATAACGCAATGATTATTGTTGATATTCCCAAGACTTACCAAAATAAACCCAGGAGATCTCAGATCAAATTCATGCCCCAGTGATGTATTTGATTCTCACCTCTCTCATCTCTCTTTGAATATTAGCCAAAGGATTCATTGTTGTGTCTTACAATCTGGAAGCACCGACCATTGCCATATGTGATCATTGTGTCCGTAGATTTACACAATGAGTAACAACAATACACTTAAGGCCATGTTAACACGCATTAGGGCCTGCCTTATCAGAGTAAACTGGGGACTTGTTGTCCCATGTTTGGCAGAACTTCCTCTGGAAAGTACAGGCAAACAAAAGACATCACATCTCCTCCGACTTCAAAGGAGGCAACTGAACCCTTAGCGGGCTTTTTCATTTCTACTGATACAGCACACCTGAGAATAGTTCTCTATACTATGCCAAGTGTTGTGGGATGCTCTCCTCTTTCCACGGCACTGGGTGTGGAACGCTCTAACACATCTAAGCTGTGCTAGAGGAAGCTTTGCCACTTAGGTTATGTGATCTTATAATTCCCAGGTACCCGAGGTACATGTGATAGGGGGGAAAGATCCTTCTGGGGATTGTGGCAACTCTCCATAGGAAAATCACATTGCAGAACTAGAGCAAAGCTGCAGCCAATTCATCTGCAACTTGACAACCGAATTTGTAACTGCAGGTGTGGGACTAGATTCTGATGGAAACACAGCTTCTCTCTACTAGTAATGATTGACCTGATGCTCCTAAAGAAGTCAGGTGATCTCAATATAGGAGAGTCCATCATAAGGACAGAGTGCAAGAGACCCAAAGTTAGTCCCCAGACTAAAGTTAGTCCCCAGAAAGTAAACTACAAAGAAACACATTTGCTGTGGGAGATTAAGCCCTCTTGCTTTCAGCCAATGGCTTCTAAGATACCTGCCCAATGTGGGGCATGGTTTTCATTTTAAAAAAATAGCCGCAGCCACTCTCTGAGCTAACTTGCTTCCGGCTTTCATGCTGACTGCTAGACTCGGTTTCCTGTTTGAGACCAGAGGAACGTGGTTTGGGAATTGATCTGTAAGTTTTATCCCCTCCAATAAAATACCCCTTTTTTAATCAAATTGGTGTAATATTGTCCTGCGACAATACACATTAACTCTAGAAAGTGCAAAAACACATTCTTTACATGAAATGATACTTTGCTGGGTATTCCTCTGCCTCAGAATGTCACCCAGATTTCTTCCTCAATGTTTGCACAGAATTGGGTTCTCTGATGGGGGCAGCCGCATAACACCTCCTTGGACAAAGACAGCAGCTTTGTGAGAAATACCTAACAATGAGAATATGATCTACTAAATCCTATTGGCTTCTATACCCCACTTTTGATATAGTGATGAAATGGAAAGGTACAACTGAGGCACCAGCTTGGGGGCAAGAGTGTATGAAGATGAACAGCTGTCATACAGGAGGAAAACCACAGCCTGCAGCAGGAAATAGTCATCAATGTGGCTCTATCTATATTATGGGGACGACTTGGGTCTAGGAACCAAGGATTAGAAGAAAGGAAGAATGGCTACATTATCCTTATTTCCAGTAACACAGTTAAAAAATTATATTTATTGTTTCTAAAATATGAGATCTCTGACTCTAATTGGCCTAGTTATTTGACACTCAAAGCAATCTGCTTTCAAGAAAACCACTACCTGTTAACTTAGACAGCATGACTGTGAGCCAGCAAGTTGGGATATGGCTAGAATCAGCAGATACACTCAGGTGACCCCGACATCAAAACCAATCCCATTGTGGCCTGTGAATGACAAGCTAAAAGACAAACATTTCAGAGATGAAGGTCTAGAACAAAACACTAAAGAAGCTACTCAAGCCAGCGGAGGTCCTCAGCGAGAGCAAGGAGAGGCTAGAACGAGTATGAGGACAGGAAATAACTGTGAACTTAAGGTCAACTGCACCAGTGGGGGTCATAGTATTTCCCGGATGTCCCTCTTCTGAGTTTCATTAAAGAAAAGAGACCTTGTAAAAGACCTGCAGAGAGGACTGATCTGAAAACACTTACAAAGAAATAAGATCGAGATGCTTGAGTCTAAACTAGCACATTATACAAGATGACATACCCTAGTGGAGAGTGCCGCGCACAATGCCCTTCTGCCTGGGTTCTATGCGCTTCTATACAGTTCCCGAGCTGCTTTGGGCTAGGGGCTGGAGGTTGAAACATACAAAGACACACAGAGACAGACAGCACAGACAGAGACCAACAGAGACACAGACCTCTAGTCACTGTAAGAAGTTCTTTATTCAGTAGCACCATGGAGGCTTAAATACCCAACAGTCAGGTGGGCCAACAGGTGAAAACCTTATCCTCTGATCCTCAAGGCAAGGCCACACATGCTCATGAAGCACAGCTTTCAGTAACTCAAATCAGAGGTAAAGATCTCTAGCAGGGAAGAGCAGCTGAAGGCCATGACTCCAAATGGTTCCAACAGAGAGAGCTGGCATTGCTGCTGTGTTCACTTTATTAATATCATACCTGTGTTCTGGCTGGTGGAAAAGAAGAAACAATAAGAGATGAAATTAGCTATCCAGAGGGAGTAGACACCAAAATATGTTCAAAAGGATAAAGCACTCAGCGCAGAGTGTATTACACAGAAGCACTGACCATAGACAAAGGTAGAATCCCACATAAATACTTACTCAACAATTGGATCATATAGTTAGTTGATTCTAAATTTGTTACACTTTCCAGCCGGATTAAAGTTTTTTTTTTTTGAATTTTACCATTTAGATATAGTTAGTAGCAGGGTAGTTTAATGATTAATATATAAAATGTGATTTACTAGATTTTTAAAAAGTACTTATTTATTATGTATACAATATTCTGTGTGTATGCCTGCAGGCCAGAAGAGGGCACCAGACCCCATTACAGATGGTTGTGAGCCACCATGTGGTTGCTGGGAATTGAACTCAGGACCTTTAGGAAGAGCAGACAATGTTCTTAACCTCTGAACCATCTCCCCAGTCCATTTACTAGGTATTTTAAGATATCTGAATGTAAATAAAAGCCTGTAATAATGTTAAAGGAGAAAAAAAAGTATGTGAAAGATTGTTACATGCGTGTGAAAAGATCTGTTGTTTTACACATAAGAACTCTTCATAGCCAATAGAATCCTGCCAGCATGACAATAGAATGGAAAACGAAACTTACAAAAGGGGAACATCAATTGTCTGATAACATACAGAGGTGCATTCTTCGTAAAGAAACACAGACTAAATGAAGAATTAAATGACTAAACCCCCAAAACAGTGAATGTGGGGAAAATAGTCCCTAAAACTTTTGGGGAATTGTGTGCTGTTTGTGAGGCAATTTGGCAAAGTATTTCCCATTTGCAAGAAGCATTCATATTCCATTTGATCCAAAAACTTGATGTTTACAATACACACAGAATTAGGTGCGGAGGATTTTCACCAAAGTTATACTAAAAACAAAAATAATAAAGTCTAGTAATACGGATTTTGAAGTAAAAATCATGGTGCACCCATGTGGAAAGAACACGTGCTTGTTTCACAGACTTTCTGATGTGATACAATCTCAGGCTGGGGGCAGGGGGAGCCTGCAAGGTACTGATTCTGTTTGTTTGTTTCTAAGTCAGGTTTTGTTGAAACATAGCCGCACTCCTCTGTTTATGCATTAGCCACTTTCAACCTGTAACAGCAAACTCGGTCACGATCGAGAAAATCTGTATTCAAAACCTTTCACAAAGTGTCTGCTGTCTGGCCCAGGCATGAAAACTGTGGAGAGCATGTCTATGCTATGTAAAGACTTTCTAGAAAGGAACATTTGCAACAACTTTTGTTTCTTCTCGCTACATTTTTTTAATCCATGTTTTTTTTTTTAAAGATAATGTTTTCTAATTTCCTTTCACTTCAGAAATAAGGTGTATCTGTTTGTAGAGCAGAGCAGGATGCTTGAAGCATCCACACGCTGGAAGGTTCTGTCAAGTTACCCAGCCAGAGTATACATGATTATTGTTTGTGTAATCCATCAGCATTGGCCATCTATTACACAATTAAGACACGTTCCAAGAGATAAGTATATTTTTTTATCTAGGTGGATATAATTATATCTGATTTATGTTTTTTTTATCAAAATGAATGTATGCTACATAATAAGAAATTACTCAAACAGAAGCATGATTTTGTAAGGTTTTTAAATTTTTAATCGGGATTGGAGAGGATTAGTGGACACTGGGTATGAACAAAATCAATTGGATGCGTATGTGAAATCTTGTAAATTTTCCCTATAGTTTAAACCAGAGAGAGACTTCAGTAAGTGACCTGTGACACACACATCACAGTTTCTACACAGAGTTGAGGACCTCCTGCTCACAGACAAGGCCAGAAGTGGAAAAGAAACTCTGGGGGGAGGTGTTAGCTTTCTCCGAGATCCCCAACTGAAAGCAACAGAATCACACAGCAAGTTGGTGGCCTCAAGTCTCTGGGCCAGGTGGACACACAGTCCCAGCCTTGCTTGGTGTCCTCTTAGATCTTAAGAAAGGAAGTTTGATGTCTCTATGTAAATGAAGCATGGCCTCTGCCTGCAGACAAGAGTTTGTCCTGCCATGCAACCCTAAAGGAGGTGGTTTCAAAGATTGGGAAAAAGCAGACTACAAAGTGCATGCACATTGCACACACAAAGAAATCATCTTACAAACCAAATCAGTTCGTGATACCCTAAAAGCACGCATGTGAGAGAGAGGCTCGGATACCAGCGTTCTTCCTCACATTTGAGAATCTCACCCTAGATCTGTGTGGTGACAGTTGTATTCAGCTCAGGCTCTCGGCCAAAAGATCGTTCTCAGTAAAAAAAAAATTACTAAAACTTTTTACTATACACAAGGCATTCATTTAGTCAGATCATTTGAACTCCTTTAACCGGAACAAATTTAACCTAAAATCTGTGATTTCTTCTTCAGTCCGTGGTGGAGGATGGATTTATAGAGCAACCTATAACAATCTGTCCTATGAGCTCAGAGACCAGTTTCTAAGTTGTAAGGTGATAGCGAACTTTATAAACAATCTTATTTTTTTTCTGAGTGCTTTAATAACCTTTATGTTACCAATCCGCCTTCCTTTCTCAAACGTGCACTAAACATCTGATTTGCACATGCCACTGAAATAGTCTTTGCTGAAAGGAAAAGGGAGGGGGAGGTAGAGAACAAAGGGCAGAAGGGAAGAAAAGACAGAGGGGGAAAGATGAAGAGAAAGCCCCATGTTATTTTGGAGAGAACTTTTCTAACCCTCATCTTACCATCATACTTACAAAACAAATCCCAAAGTAATTATCCTGAAACAGACACCCTGTATTCAAGTCTGTATGTTTCTAAACACCTGTATATAGCTCACCCAATGATCTAAAAACCATGCTTTAAATTGGTACTTACTAACACTAAGGAGAAAACACAAAATTCTGGCCTTTTGAAATAGATGCCAAGGCTGCCCTCTCTCCCCCATTTCTCCTCCTTCTGCTCTCCTGAATGGAAGGAAACTCAGTGAACCAGGAAGTCTGCCCGTGGCTTGCCATTCACTGGGCAGAAGCGGGGTGGACCTCCACTCTGCTCACACGTGCTTATCTGATGTGTGCTCAGAATCTCTAAAACATGGATGTAACTTGGGATTCATTAGTCCTTAATGTGTGCTTGTCCTTGCTCTATGGCAGCTCCTTAAAATAAAATCCACATAGGCTCACTCTTTCTTTTATTATTATATATATGAACTTTTACATTTATAAGGTATTATAAACATTTATTGGCTGGAAATAGAAGGACCCCCTTTTACTGAACTGTGATCAGGAATTTCCTCTACGGTCTATGGGAAACTTTGAGGAGGTATAACCATGATCCAATACCAAAACAGACATTATCTCAAGAGCCTGGAAAAGAGCCATAAAAAGGTTTCTTCTCATATCTTTTAACAAAGTTAATTCCCAATATAGGTAATTAAAAAAGAGAGAAGAGAAACATGATTGCTCCTAGGTATGGTGGAGGCAAACATTTATTCTAGGTATGTGGGAAAGCATAGAAAGAGGCAGGAACATCTGGAAAAATGTCCAGAGTGGTCATACCTGTGCCATGTGAGGAGAGGCAGGAAGGGAGAGGAGAGAGGGGGGAGCTAGGTGCAGCAGCCAAGAGGCCCAAAAGAGGACAGGTAACCAAAATGGCTGGATTATGTAAGGAAGAACTGCTGTGAGGACAGTCCAGACTCTGTGCTGAAGTTTAGGACAGCCAGGAGGACCCCTTAACAGGTAAGGATGAGAGATTCCGGGAGAACCTGGCAGGCTGGTCCACTTTGATATGTCAAGCAGACACCTCAGCCATTTGTCTGGGGATTTGGGGATTTGAAACCTAACATCCCAGCCTTCTTGTCGATAACAAATGAATGATAAGGGGCAACATGATCTTCTCAGTGATTACTTCCTGTTGGCATTGGGGTGTTCTTGTTAGGGACCCAGGAGAGCTGAAGTGCTGGCCAAGCTCAGGTAGAGTTGATTGTTTGACTTTCTGTTCATGCACTGCAGGACCATCTGGGGCTAGGGAATTGCATGCCATTTTGTAGCAGTACCTGAGGCTGGACCACCTGTGGCTAGCTACTTTGGTGCTGTCCAGAATGGAGATTTCAAGGGAACACCACGAGTTGGTGCATTGTTAGAGCAGTCTATGGTGGATTTGAAATCTACCAGGACAGAAGGCAAAGTCAAAGAGTTTGGGGGAAATGTTTTTTTTTTTTAATATTCGGTGTACATTTGAAACTTCTAGGTCCATGATACTGATAGTGGGAGGAGGGCAGTCCCAAGACTGAGAACAAGGGGAGAGATCCCGTCCTCAGAATGAGCATATGAATGCTTGTCAGGTGGTTCTCCATGAGGCATAGCCCATGGAGATGGTCTCTCATTTGTCAAGAACCAATGGACCTTGGGACAAGCACAGAATCCTGCTGCTCTCTTCTCTCTCATAATATTGGTGATGCTCTTGGTAGCTCATAGTATCACAATGTCAGTCACACATGGGAAAAGTATACATTCCAGGAAACACCATTTTGTTTTTCTCAAATATTTTCCCCTCAAAATTCTTTGAGAACTGATACTCCTCAGGTTTCTTATCTGGAAATACCAGCTGCTTTTCCAGACCCTGGGACTTTCCTGATTCAGGGCTGACAGGACAGGAGGTGGTAAAAGTTAATGGAACATATAAGGATGCAAGAAAGGGGACATTAACTATGTCTCTCACTTCTGGGAAGAAAACATGAAGAATGGTGCGGCATGGTGGACAAAGATGCCTCATCAAAGTTCACCCTTTACAGAGGGGCTAAGGCATGCAGGACCCCTTTGTAGGATAAATAACCAGCTAGATAAATATAAATGAACTGTATGCAAGCAGCTCATGACATATAGCTTCTATTTCTCTAAACATGCGTTGTTAAGTTGTGAACAATATTGTTCTTTTTGAGACTGCGTGCCTATGTCTGTCACCTTTTAGCTTTGTAAGGACAAAGCTCTATATTTAGCCAAGCTGGCAAAATGCTGAACATGGTTTTTGGTTTAAAACATGTTTTGATTCAAAAGTTGATGCTAGGGGATGGAAAAATGTTTATTTTTGAAGTATAAATAACGATAGATCAAGCTGTTTGAGTCCACCCCTGTTGTATACGGCAGGAGCAGCGGGCTGTGTTCCGCCCGGCTCCCGGCCACATGGCCGCATGTCCACATGGCTATACCCGACAATTCTAACCTGCATCCATCTGCGGTGGAAGCTCATGGCGTCTGCCCACTTCCTTCTCTCTTCCCAGAACTTCCATTCTGTCTACTCCGCCCACCTAAGGGCTGACCTATCTTACAAGCCAGGCAGCTTCTTTATTCAACCAATGAGAGTAATACAAAATACAGGAGAATACCCCACACACCCCTTGTGGGAAATTCACCTGGCGATCAGGCTTTAGTTTGTACCTAGATCCCATTTCAGGATTAATAGCTTATCAGCATTTTATTGGTAATATTAAGACTTTGTGTGACAGCATAATGAAAGAGAGAAATTTGATAAGTTGCATCATTTATAACTTGTAGGTACACACCTTAATAACTTGTATACCTTAAAACACCATTTATGAGATACAGCAAGAGGTAATGCTGAATTCTGTAAGGTTGTCTTTTTAAACTGGCAAAGCCTCTCAGCTGTCAAACTACATCAGAGATCTTTGAAAAAAATAAAATTTTACTTGAGTAATTGATTTAAAAAATGACAGTGAACATACTCGATTAGCTAGCTAGAGCCACTCCTCAGGTTCCTCCATGGTCATTGAGGGCAGGGTCTTTCAGGGCTGTATTTGTCCTCTGTTGTTAACACAGGGCCTGCCAGACTTCAGAAGATCCTGTGGGTTAGGAATCTTTTGGAAGACAAGCCTATCCTGCCCTGAGCAGCTAGGTCATCCATTCCCAGTTGATTCTGTCCACTTTCTGGAGATCTTCACTAGTGTAGATGAAAGGCAGTCATGCCCAGTGGTTAATGCTTTCACTTGATGAAGTGAATTGAGGATGGGTGTTGCTCTGTGCCCATCCATTGTACGTCTTCTTTGGAGGAAGTGGGTGCTACTGGGAGCCAACCAGTTTCTCTGACATGAAAAGTCTTTTAATAATGAAACACTTAAATGACATATTTCCCAGATCTCTGAGCACTCGAGGGCTGTTTATCAGGTATATATAAGTTATGACTACAGTATAGGATCTGCCTGGAGAGCGGGGTCCAAGCTTGACTGTACTGGTTTTTAATTTAACTGTTTGCGACAGGAGCTTAACAGTAAAGCTGCCAATAGTGAAGAACGGCATACAGGAAAGGCTGTGGGTCAGCTTTTGTTAAAGGATTTAAAAGTACAAACCAATTAAAAATATCTGAGATTTACTGCTTTCTTAGTCTGGAATGAGATACAATGAACAGAGTTCATCACGTAATCACACCAAATGTAAAAACATAGCTAATGGCTTAAAGTTTGAAATCATAGCTAATAGTTCAAAGGAAGCTGGTGGCAGGTCATGTACCTGGGGGCAGCCTTGCTGCTGCTGCCAGAGTGTGGTCACCTGTTAGCAAGCTGGCTGCTGGCACCTTTTGTCTAGGGGTGGATCCTCAACAGTCTGTGGCTCTTCCCTATCTTAAACTCAAACAAAATGACAGCAGTTGTCCCCAACAAAAATGGTGGCAAAGTCACATGGTGCAAAACATGAAGGAAGCTTGGGAACTGCTGCCACTAACAAAGATGGCAGCAGGCACACGATGGAAAGCCCAGAGAACCATGGGGATTTTAAACAGAAATCACAAGAGAGACATATAGGATGCATAGAATATACATTTAAAGCAGAATCACATCCATGTGGCCGCACCATTCACACATTTTTTTCATACATAAAATTGACAGAAAATTTCCTCAGCATCACCAGCCTAGCAGCAGGAGCAGCGATGCAGGCAGTGAGGGCTGGGGCTGGAACAGCCACCTCGTAGACCTGACCAGTTTTATCGGCTCCTGCAGGACCTACACTGGTAACAGGGGCAGAGGTGGGATAGGAGAGAGAAATTTTGAGTAGGAGAGAGAAAAGGAGCACGTACAGGGTCGGGGAAGGAGTATCCTGCCCCAGAAAGCTTTGGCCCCAGGTGGGAGGCAGCCCAGCGGAGGGAAAAGCCGATGGGCATGAGACGGCATGGTTAGGTAGAAGCTTTTACATCTGCCTGTTCACTGATAGAAATTAGAAAGCTCCCATGATGGGTGCTTTTTTTGAAAAGGTGACCAATTTCGGTTGCTATTTAAGGGGTTTAGGGGCCATTTCTTAGTGCAGAGGAGGATAAGCTTAGGAATCTGAAAGTAAGGCATTCATTAAGCTTAGAGGTTTTAGAGTCGCTACAAGACATTCCAGGTGGAATTCAGGTTGGACTGATATTATTGCAAGGTTTATTTACCATGGCTGAGGACAGGAGAAAGACAAGACCCAGAAGTAAAACAGACAGGAAGAGGAAGAGGAGGAGAGGAGGTATGAGATCAGCCTGCCTCATTAAGAAGGGGGAGATTGAGAGTAGATGAAGCTTTGCTCTTAAAGGGACAGGTACCCAGGTGACAGGGCAGGCCAGCAGAATTATAACACCTAGTACCACACAAGCATTACACGCAAGATTCCAATTTAAAAATCAGCTCTTGGGGTTTAACCTTTAAACAAACAAATGTATAAATCAAGACAACTTTCTCCCCTCCTTCCATGAACCCACAGATGCAGTGCACATCAGTTTTTCAGTGAACACTGAGTTGGTTCCGGTTCTATGGCGGTAGTCTAGGTAACAGCTATGTGTACCTCAAGAGTCAGGTAGGTGTAGCCCCAAACGCATGCAAGGGGCTTTCTGCTGAATTTACTCAGAACTAGCAATTCCTGTTGCTCTCTGCCCTGGAATGCATCTCCTGTTGGAGTCAATCAGAGAGGGAGCTCAGAGCTCTACCCAGCAGTCTAAAAGGACACTCTTAGAGGAGACAGTTCTTCAGGGTCTGACATATCTCAGAGAGCTGCAAAACACTGAGGTGCTGCACACATGGGCAGGATGTGTGTGTGTGCCCTTGGAGCATCTCCACAATCCCACAGTCCTCAAAAAGAAGAAGATGCTGAGTCTTTTCACATCTGTTTCACATTTTGAACTCTATTCGTCCTCCTCAATGATTTTCAGTTTTGGTCATGTGACTACACCGAGACTAACTGGAAAACACTTCAGACTCTGCTGGTCAAAGCAATGAAAGGTACATGACCAAAGGCTTTCATTAGATTGACCTAGAGATAACCCCTTTCTCTCTAGCGCTGTGTGAGTAAGGGTGTGTGTGTGTGTGTGTGTGTGTGTGTGTGTGTGTGTGTGTGTGTGTGAAAGAGAGAGAGTTTGTGTGTGAGAGTGAGTACAAGTGATGGTGTGTGTGTCTGTGTGTGTGAGACCATCTGTGTCTGTGACAGTGGGTACGAGTGAGAGTATGTGAGTGTGTGTGTGTCTGTGTGCAAAAGAGTGTATGTGAAAGAGTGTGTGTGTGTATGAGGCAGAAAGAGAGACTCTGTGAGAGCGAATGTGAATGAGAGTATATGAGTGTATGTGTGTGTGAGAGAGAGTATAAGTGAAAGAGTGTGAGTGTGTGTGTGTGAGAGACGGTGTGTTAGAGAGTGAGTGAGTATATGTGTTACAATGGGAGTGCGTGTGTTTATAAACAGAATGTATGTGTGAGAGGGCATGTGGGTAGGTTTGAGAGGATCTGTATGATTGATGACATTGTCAGTACCTTGTCATTTTTAAGGCTTGTGTATTTTTATAATGAGTAGTTAACAGTCTTCTTTGTTCTGTTCCCAAACATAAATATTCAATGTATTTTTGTCTGATATTCCTTATAGCTTACTGACTTAAAATCTAAATATCTTATGACTTCTGTCTGTGACTCATTGCCACTTACAAAATATCTGTGCTTAATATCTGTTGCAGGTTAAGTCTACCCTTCTGCTTTTCACATCCTCCAAAGCAGAGCTGCATACTCTTAGCAGCGCAGCAAGTCTCTGTAGATGCAAAACCATCAGGCATGTCTTGCAGCTGCAAAGGCAGAGCGCAGGAACCCTGTGAGGACTGACAGCAAGACTGAGGCCATGTTGTTCATGAAAATGCTCCACATTTGAACCAAGGATGGGAATGCCTGTCTTGTAGATATGCTGCAATGTGTAAAACCTTAGGTCTTGTTTGCTTAAACCCCTGTTCACTGAATTTTTTTTTAAACATCCAACTGGTTCTTGATTGGAGGTTTGTTACCATTCCTCCAATACAAAATTTTAGAAGATTACTGTACTCTGGACATTTATTTTATAAGCTGGATGTATTAGTCTCTGTTGTTGTAAATATGATTCCTAGTGACGGGATAAGGAATACATCAAAAAGAGTAAGTCTCCTGTTTCTGTCTCTGGCCACAATGGAGCAACTATTACTGAATCTGCATGTCCCTGTAGTCAAACAGAACATGGAACAGGAGCCTTGCTGAAGGCAGGCCAAGACAGTAATGCAGTCAGGGCATGAGATGGAGAATTCAACCATATGTTAGGGGTAGAGTGTTTTGTTAATTCAACCCATCAGGATTCTTGCTAAAATGGAATAAATGGCTCAAAGCGCAGTCCAAGGTCAGGACCCCAGGGTCTGAAGTGTCCTGATTAGAGTTGCAGCAGGGAGAAAGTCTCTGTAAACCACAAAGCAATAATTCAGAAAGGTAAAGTTGAAGTTGGGAGTCATCATGACAGCCTTCACCGGTCTAGACAATCTTGGGAATTACTCACCCAATGAGAGGAATGTTGAACAGACAGATCAACCAAAGGGGCCCTAAGAAGCTCATATCCCAAAAGTAAGAATTAAGAAGTGCTAGATTAAAATCTATCACAAAAGTGGGGATGACTATCGCAACAAAGCACTAAATGCAGTATTTTGCTTTTCTTTTAAATGTAGGTCTTGCCAGTGCTCAGACTGGCCTTGAACATGGGATGCCTGAGTGCTGGCCTTACACATGTCCACCATTGTGTCTGGAGCTACAATAGGCTTTAATTTTTAGTATTAAAAATACAAGATTTAACGAAAAATAATGGCAATGTCTAACATTATAAAATACAATATATTATATATACACACATATCACAAAAATATCTCAGAGCATTTGTATTTTACAGTCTGGGATGTATAATTAATTTACAATAGATTATTAGAAATCAAAGAAATATTAACATTAATTAAACACACAAAATTAATAAAAATGAAGATAGACACCAAATGCTTGATTAATCTAAAAAGAGCCTTTGTAAGTAGCAAAGTGAATCTTCTAAAGTTGCAATGAGTAACTCATTAATGAGGACATCTTTAAGAGCTCTGATGTCTGACCTTTGAGTGTGTGGGTACATGTTGTGTGCATGTGTGTGTTTGTGTATTTGATTGCGTGTGTGAGAGCTTCCACACGTTGTTCAGAGTTCAGCACTGGTACCTTCCTCTATCTCGCTCTACTTTATTTATTGAGACAGAGGACAGAATCTCTCACTGAACCTAGAGTTACCAACTGACCAATTGAGTTGGCAACCCCATTATTCAGCTGTGTGAGTTTGCACTGTCTCCCTGCAGGGCTTTGGTAGAGACTCTGTTCTCTTCCGAAGACTGTCCAAAGGGTATTTGCGAAATCCGCCGTCACATCAGCTTCTCTTCTCTTCAGTACCTGTCTGCAGGATCACAGAGAGCCAAGCCAACTGTGAGTTTTTAAATCAGCTGCTGCATACATTCCTCTGAATGTCTCCTAACTCAGCAGTGAGTTTATACTCAAAGGAACAGGGAAAGAATGAGCACGTCTGTAGAAGTCATTATTCTTTAGTTAAAAAGAGAATCTCACAGGAAACAAACGTCTGCAATTGGCATGTTTCAAGGATACATTTCTTATCAGGAAGATTTGTGAACTTTGTGCTTGAGATGACATCTTCTCCAAAGCCCCAAGATTTCAAACAAGTCTAGAAATCCATGTTCAGGGAAAAGATTAAGCTTATGAACTTTGTTTTTAGAAGAGACACTTCTACCTAGAAAAAAAATAAAAAAACCATATTCAGGTCAGAAGAAAAGCAGTTCTCTGAGGGAGTTTCACAGCCAGATGAATCACGTGGCCTCTGTAGCCCTGTGTGGTGGATTTTCTGTCATTTCTTTCAGAACAATCGCTAATTTTATCTCAATAAGAGAAAGGACACTTCTATGCATCCTTTCCCTCTTGTTTATGTGGCAGGCCCAGAGACAGCCCTCACTCTCAGATTAGATCCCGATGAAACCAGTGATTTACCAGGAATCACTGAATTTAATCGGAACACTAAGAGTTTTTTAAGATGGTGTTTCTTTCTTCAAGGAAGACAGGATCCAGTTGGCTGGGGATGGTGCCTGGGTCTCGACCTCTTTCCTTGGAATGGAAGGGACAGAGGCCACACAAGCAAGCAACATGGACAAACTCGCCTACGGTGTGGTTTTGGTGGGAGCCTTCATTTCACCTGCTAGGTCTTCTCTCACTGCTACAAAAATGTCCATTCTGGAAAATTATTAAACCCCACTCATCTGTTTTTATAAGCTTCAGAACTAGTTTTTTAAGTCTTCTTAAATTTGAATGTTTATTAAAGTTTTTTTTACCACTGTGTAGTACTCCAGTACTCAGAACACTCTATGTAACTTCTTCTTCTTCTTCTTCTTCTTCTTCTTCTTCTTCTTCTTCTTCTTCTTCTTCTTCTTCT
>JAQHUG010000518.1:10265-26921 GCA_028555095.1 Dicrostonyx torquatus | reverse complement strand
AAAGAAAAATAATTTCTTTTTTCACACTGAAATTGAAATAAAAGTATCATGCTAGGGGACTGGAATAACTTAGGAAAGATGGTTCCAACAATGAACGCTAACAAGTTTTCTGTGATTTTACCATTCTATAGATGTTCTTAACCAAGATGGAGTAAAATCTAATCTCCGAAGATTTCTCCCCAGACTTCATCTTGCTGATGCATGGCCCTGAATTCCGTCAGCTTTAACAACATAGCCTAGCGTCTTATTACTTCACTGGGTACAGGTTGGTGCTGGCTTACACTGCAGCCATACAGCTGTTGGGAGACCACTGAGGTCTTCAAGCCCCTTCTGTCCTCCTCGGTGTCAGGGGTCTGTGAAGATCAACGTACGGTGGTCTTCATTATGATCAATTGATGTAACCAAAGGAAGCGTATTCTCTGCAGGGAAGGTGCTTAATGCACACTACTTACTTGTCAGGTAAAGCTCTCCGGTCTCAGTGTTTATAGAGCTCATAACTGTAAAGAGAGGGACAAGTTATTTGCTTCTATTTGTGCTGCTAAGAGTTGGTGAGGTTTCATTCTGAAAATAAGGAAATAGGTTAATAGGTCAGGCAGGGCCATGTAAAAACAGAGAAAGATGACAAAGACATTTCGATTAGTCTTACAGAAATCCACAGAAGACTGTGCTGTGTGACTTGACCACAGCCTCTCTCATGGCCTGGCCATGTAAATCAGATACCTGATTTCAGCTGTGGAGAAGTTGGCCCCTCCACGTGTTCACTCCAGCTGCGGAAGCTATGAGCAGTCATTTTTGCCTATGTTTTACAAATCTCCTCTACCGCTGCAGTATGTAAGTCACAGAAAGCCGGCAGCAGTTTTTCTTTATCCCAAAGGATTAACAACTCATAAGCAGATTCCTCTGGACATATGCGTGTGTGTGTGGAGCTGTGACCGCACATGCCTTCACGTGAGCGTGTCTACGTAAACTTGTGACGTCTAGGATGCTACACACAACGTGTTAGAGTTCCTGTACCGCTGATGATGGTGGAGATGAAGGTCACAGTGCCAGTGCATTCTCTAGAGTAGTCTTCCACTCCAGTCTGACCTGTGGCTAAGGCAACTGTCCTCCCTGTCTACGCAGCTTCTCGTCTTTACTGGTCTTCAAACACGTGATCATCATTGCGTTAACTTCGCTTATACATCAGAGAAGAAGACAGTGACTTAAATAAAGTACAGTGGCTTGAAGAGTTTTATTTATGTTTGTTAAATTAAAAGGTATTAAGTACTCAGAGGGAAAAAAAAACTATAGACCACCCTTATGGTCACACACACACACACACACACACACACACACACACACACACACACACACACCAGTTCCAAACTGCTATGTTGTGCCACACTACAGTGGGGCAAGTTGCTGACTGTCAAATGGTAGCTGGGATCCTTAAGGAATCCAGAACAATGTCAGCCGCGTGTTTGAAGCAGGCCTTTCTGACCTGCTGCTGTTCAGGTGTCTAATGAATACAGCTGAGAGCGAGTGAGGTGACAGCAGGAAGAGAGCTAATTAAACACTTGTGAGGTAACGGTACTGAAAATGAGGCCATCTGCTTGATTGGCACAGTGGGCAACTCAGAACAGTAAAATACTCTGACCATGAGGAAGCCAGGAGGGGAAACAAGAAAAGTGTGCCAAGTGTGACATCCGAATCTGGATTCTCTCTTGTCAACCAAGCAGAAACATTTCTATTGACCTGGATATCTCCTTAGGAATCAGTCGACGGTCCACCTAAGTCTGTGCTATGTGTAGCCGAGGTCAGCCCTGCAGCGCAGCCCTGTGCTTTAAAACAGGGCATCACTTGGGGAGACACCGTCACTGAGGATGTAAGACACTGGAGTGTTTCATTTGGTGTCAGGACCTCACAGTTCAAAGGTTTAGTTGAAATTGTCTATGATCGCTAGTTTTCAAGAATGTTCAGTTCTTGATCAAAGTCTCTGATTGCAAGTCGTAGCAACTGGCTGGCTAATGGGAGGGCAGTGATACTAAAATAGCAGATCAAATGGTTAGTAAGACGGGAGGACACCTTTGAGGTTAGGCTGCCAAGAGTATGTGGAGCCCCTCAGTGCAGACTGAGCTCACAACTGCATCTCCTTTGTGCCTAACTCCTCCAAATAAGGGTTCCAGCGGCAGAAAAAAATTCCTCAGAGATGGGCTTTCACCCAGCTATTCTTTCCAAAACAGAAATCTCAGGGACAGCCTCAAGTTTCTCACCTGAACTGCAGGGCAGATAAAAATTACACATTTTCATGACCCTGGGTGGGCATGGGAATGGGGGGGTACATGAAATTTTCCAGCGATTTCTGATGTAGCGTGAATTAAAAACCCAGAGACAGATATTGGGGTTGAACCTGAAGACCATCAAAGTAAAGCAGCCAAACACTGACTCTCACCTCTATGTCAGACCAAAAATGGGTGAGATCCTGTGATGTGGGATTCCCCTCTATATGCTGTGAATATGATTGGTTAATTAATAAAGAAACTGGTTCGACCTAATAGCAGAGATGGGTGGGGAAACTAAACTGAATGCTGGGAGAAAGGAGGCAGAGTCAGAGAGAAGCCATGTTAGCCCCGCCAGAGACAGACACCAGCATTTTAGCCAGCATGCCACAGATTAATAGAAATGGGTTAAATTAAGATATAAAAGTTAGCCAATAAGAAGCTAGAGCTAATGAGCCAAGCAGTGATTTAATTAATACAGTTTCTGTGTGGTTATTTTGGGACTGAGCAGCTGGGAACAAACAAGCGGCCTCCTACAACAATCCTGTCCCATGAATTATGAAGACGCCACTCCCCACACTTCACAGGTGGGTTCAGGTCCCACCCTAAGCACCAGCGTAGCATGATTAATAAAAACCCAAAGACAGATATTGGAGTTCAACCTGAAGGTCAGAAAAGCGAAACAGCCAGCCACTGACTCTTATCTCAACCTCAGTACAAAATGACAATCCTGCCTCCAAGAGCGGAAGAATGAGGCTGCATCTGAGTGCTGTCTCCTCCTGTCTTATATTCCTCTCTTGTCCTGGGCTTAAAGGTGTGCACCACTGCTGTCCAGTTTCTATGCCAAACTAGTGTGCCCCTACTGCCTGGTCTGTAAGGCTGAAGAGGGCAGCTGATTTACTTTCTGACCTTCACGCAAGGTATTTTGTATTTTATTAAAATACAAATGAAGTATTACAGCAGTCTAAGATGTGGTAGGTAGAACACAAGTCATCTCATACAGTGGCTACCTAACCTGTCATGCCAAATGAAACTTTTCAAGGTAGGTAAAGGGTTCAGAGGAGCCTCAACACCTCCAATAGAAGTTACACAGGGCTGTTCTTAAGTGACAGATATCTGAGGTTCATTTTCCTAGCTTATCATCTACCAAATCAAAGATTCTAAATTTTGTTAAAAAACTTGATGTACTTATACACTCACCTCTCTCTCTCATTCTCTCTCTCTCTCTCTCTCTCTCTCTCTCTCTCCTCCCTCTCCCTTGTACATACAAACTCACACACACTAAGGACTTGAGTGTATCTAGATAGTAATTGTTGTGGGCTTTTTATGTTAAATATGTTTGTCAATTACACAAACTTTCAAAAATGCAAAAGTTAGGAAAACAGCCAAAGGCACAACTTTTAAAAGTCTAACTCATTATTATTATTATTATTATTATTATTATTATTACTTGTGTTTGTGTTCCTAATTGTATAATGACTATTATCTTTAAATAAAAACATTATATTGTTTTATCACTTGTTAATTATTTTGCAAAATTCTATCTGTAGCTTTTCCAAATCTTTTGTCCTCCCCAATTTTGATATTTCTTAAAGATTTACAGTCAACTTCATAAAAAGGGTTCTAATAAGGACTTTTAAAATTAATTTTCTTGAAATATTTCCTCGTATGGGCTGTTTCATGTTGTACTTATAAAACTGTGCAGCTGTTGTCTGAGACATTCTGCAGAAGTACAAGTTTTTATAAAAGGACCTAAGTGCTATTCTTTGGGATGCTAATATATCACCAGCAGAACAGACGAAATTAAATTTGGAAATGTTCATCAGGCGGACTCAACCTAAGGACGTTCCTACTCCTTTTAGTTACTTGAGTGTCACAAAAAGAGGATGGAAGAGTAGCACTAACTCGCTTGAAAATTGGTGAAAATCATGGTTTGACAGTTTCATGAATTTATACATTTTAATCAATTTTTTTTTCAACTCATTCTGTACCCAACCACCACATTTCCCTTTCAACTTTATGAACGTGTTTGTGTAGCTTAGTATGGCTTTCATGTGCAGGGGTCAAACACAGGAACATGAACCAACTACCGTGGCTGTATTCCTAAAGAAACTGAGTCTCCCTTCCCTAGTAGCCACCAATGACCAACAGCATGCCATCTAGGGGTGTGGCTTTCTGAGCTACTTTCCAGTCCATGTTAGAATTCTGGTTGGCCTGATGTTGTGCAGGTCTTGTTCATGCTGTACAGACACCGAGTTAGCAGATTCAATGGCTCTGGCAAGTCTGGAAACAGTTATTTTCACAGCAGTCAGCTACAAGCCCTGGATCTTACAAACTTTCTTGCCTCTGTTTTGATGACCCCTATTCACTTGAAAAATGGGATACAATATCACCATCCCATTTAAGGCTGAGCAGCTCTGTCTCATATTCTATGTACTTTTTTTTTTTTTTTTTTTTTTACCAAATGAGAGTCTCTGTATCAACTGCCATCTACCACAGAAAGAAATTTCTCCTATGAGAGTTGAATGCTGCACTAATCAATATGGAGGCATATAAAGTATTTAGAAACTAGTTTGATACTATGTCCACGTAGGAGAGTTCTTCTCTCATGCCTAGGGCCGACTCAGCCATGTGTTCTTGGCCCAGGGAACAGTTACAGGCATGAGTTTTATCGTGTGGACTAGGCCTATTATTCAATCAGAACTTGGTGGCTACTCTCCTAACATTCATGCTCCTATTGTATGACTGGGTATATCTTGCAAGGCTGATCACTGTTATATTTCAGAGCTGGGGAATGACTCAATGACTTTTCTCCTCCAGTGTGTTCAGAGCACCTTCTCGCACTATGAAAAAAATAGCTAGCAGGAGTGAAAATTCCAGGTCAAGTATGTGGTGTCTTCAGCAATGGGGACTTTACCAATTTCTGGAAGGTAACCAAAAGCAATGCTATTGCCTATACTATACTGAGGAACCAAAGGGATTTTAACAGGACTTGACACTCGGTTTTTGTTTACTAGCCTAAGGTGTCTGGGAGAGACTATTCCTTCATACAAGGCAACTGCATTTAAAGTCATTTTATTTATTTTATATGAACACACACATATATACACACACACATATATATATATGAAACTCATGATAGGTTTTCATATAAATTTTTCTGAGATCTTTAGTGTCCGTTATCACTTCCTGTGCCCTCTCTACCCTTCCTTCCTAGTCTCCACCACTTCACTAATTCTCTGTAGCCCACGTCTTCTCTTGACATTGTTGCTCTACTTTTTTCCTTACCTTAAAACTCCACATGTTTTCTTAGTAGTTTTATACTTTTACTTCACCTTAAAGACACATATCTGACAATTCAAGTGAAGACACTCATATGAGATGGGATATGTAGCATTTGTCTATCTGGGTCTAAGTTAACTTATTCAAATTTATTATATCCAATTCCCTGTGAATTTCATAATTTCAGTTTTCTTACAGCCAAACAAATTTGCATTCCATAAATGTACTCTAGTTTCATTACCCTTTTAATGTGTGATTACCTTCTGTATATGTGTTGCTTTTATTGGTTAATGAATAAAGAAACTGTTTTGACCTGTGATAGGGTACAAAAGAGCTAGACAGGAAAAACTAAACTGAGTGCTGGGAGAAAGGAGGCACAGTCAGTGAGAAGCCATGTAGCCCTGCTGGAGACAGATGCCAGATGCCGGATGAAACTTTACCCACTAAGCCACAGCTACGTGGCGATACACAGATGAATAGAAATGGGTTAACCAAAGATATAAGAGCAATATGCTTAAGTGATTGTCCAAGCAGTGATTTAAATAATCTAGTTTCAGTGTAATTAATATCTGGAATCTGGGCAGCCAGGAAATGAACAAGCGGCCTCCCGAAACACCCATTCATCACTTGACAAGCATTTAGGGTGTTTCCATTTTCTAGCTATCATGAATAGAGCAGCAATATGCATGGATGAGCAAACATCTCTGTAGTGGGCTAGAGTCCTTTGTATGTGCCCAAATGGTTATAGCTGTGCCATATGGTATATGTAATTCTATTTTTTAAAAACTTTTTTATTGTTTTTATTGCACTATACATTCTTCTCCTCTCCTTTCCCTTCCTCCCCTCTCCCCTTCCCTTCTACCCTCTCCCATGACCCCCACACTCCCAATTTATTCAGGAGATATCCTCTTTTTCTCCTTCCTATTTAGATCCATGTATGTCTCTCTTAGGGTTCTCTTTGTTATCTAGATTCTCTAGGAGTTTGGATTATAGGCTGGTTTTTCTTTGCTTTAGGTCTAAAAGCCACTTATGAATGAGTACGTATTATATTTATCTTTCTGAATTTGGGTTGCTTCACTCAATATGGTTTTTCTAGGTGCATTCATTTGCCTGCAAATTTAAAGATTTTTTTTATCACTGTGTAGTACTCCAGTACCACATATTCTTTATGCATTCTTTGGTTGAGTGGCATCTAGGTTATTTTCAGGTTCTGGCTAGTACAGAAAATGTTGCTATCAATATAGTTGAGCACATGTCCTTGTGTTATGATTGAGCATCTTTTGTATATATACCCAAAAGTGATTTTCCTGGGTCTTGAGGAAGATTGTTTCCTAAATTTCTGAGAAATCACCATACTGATTTCCAAAGTGGCTGTACAAGTTTTTGCTCCCACTGGCAATGGAGGAGTGTTCCCTTTACCCCACATCCACTCCAGCATAAGTTGTCATCAGTGTTTTTAATCTTGGCCATTCTAAGAGGTGTAATACGAAATCTCAGAGTTGTTTTGATTAGCATTTCTTTGATGGCTAAAGGTGCTGAGCATTAAGTGTCTTTAGCCATTTGTAATTCCTCTGTTGAGAGTTCTGTTTAGCTCTGTATTCCATTTTTTATTGGATTGTTTGTTCTTTTGATGCCAAGTTTCTTGAGTTGTTTGCATATTTTCTAATTTTTGAAGAACCTCCCTACTGATTTCTTGAATAATACCAGCAATAAGCTTTTCCATTTCCCCATATCCATGCCAACATTTCTCATCAATTTTTTTTATCTTATTCATCCTTACTGGAGTAAGATGAAATCTTAAAGTAGTTTCAATTTTTAGTTCCCTGATATTTCCCAGATACTTTTATTTCTTCTTTGGGGAACTCTCTGATCAGTTCCATAACTTACTTTTAATTGGGTTGTTTCATTTGTGTTTGATTTCCTGAGTTCTTTATTCTAGTATTAATTCTGTCATATGTAGAAAGGAAAAGATGTTTTCCTCTTTGTAGGCTGCCTCTTCAGTTAATTGATACTATCCTTAGCTTCACAGAAGCAGTTTGGTTTCATGTGGTCCCATTTATAAATTGTTGGTCTTGATTCTTATACTACTAAAATTCTGTTTAAAAAGTCCTTCCATCTACCCACAATTTGAAGCATACTTGTTACTTTTTTTCTCTGGTTGACCAAGGTATCAAGTGTTATCCTGACATATTTATGCATTTGGAGATAAATTTTGCACAAGGTAAAAGATAAATATCACTCTTCTACATGTAGCTATTCAGTTTTTTCAGCACCATTAGTTGAAAATTAATTATTCTGTCTTATCTCCAATGTATAATTTTGACCTGTTCGTCAATATTCATGTGCCTATAGGAATGTGAGTTATATATGGGTCCTTAATTCTATTCCATTGATCCATGTTTCTGTTCGCATGACAGTAATACATAATAATATATGTATTATTATTATTACTATGGTTTCATAGTATAACTTGAAATCAGAAATGGTGATTTTTATTAATTTTTATTAATAAAATTGATTTTTATTGTTTAGGATTGTTTTGCCTTTCCTGGGTCTTTTGTGCTTTTATCAGTATTTTAATATCTTTTTTTAATGTTTGTGAAAAAAATGAATTCAAATTCTAATAAAATTGCATTGATTCTGTGGATTGATTTTGTTAAGATGGCAATTTTGCAGTATTAATCTTCCAAATCTATGATCAGAGAGGTCTTTCTAAGTTCTGTTGTCTTTTGCACAGAATGGGTGGGACAGAGTCAGTAGGAAACTATCATACCATGGAATAAAGTCGGTAGGAAGCTAATCAAGCAAAGTTGCACAACAGGACCACAAAATAGCTCATGTGTGTCACAGGCTGAGCTCTTGGTGGTCTTGGGACCTATAATGCCAGTCTCTTCAAGTGGAAAAAGTTGTGTTCCCAGGAAGAGAAACCTTAGCTCCTTTGAGGTCTTGACCCCAGTCCCTGACCAGATCTGGTCAAGGACATGGATTTATCATTCCTTTTGTCCTTTAATTGTGCCCTTTTGAAACGTCTTGAATTGGCTTGTCTCCTAATACTTTGTTATGTTTATTCTGAGATATTAATTAATTTATTGTGAGGGTGTTATAAGTGGGGATGTTTCCCTGGTTTTGTCTTAGGATGTTGTCATTGATAACAAAGCTACTGATTTTATGTGTGTGTGTGTGTGTGTGTGTGTGTGTGTATGTACACGTACACTAATTTTGTATCTTACCACTTTGTTGAATGTGGTTTTAACTCTCAATTTCTGTTGGTAGATTCTTCGGTGTATTTCATGTGTAGATTCATATAACATACAAATATGAATATTTTTACCACTTCCTATTTGCATCTCTTTATCTATTTTTCTTATATTATTGCTCTGACTAAAACTGTAATCATTATATTGAACAAGTGTTGAGAGACTAGATAGCCTTGTTATATACATCAAAAAGTGCCAGAATTTTCTCTGTTTAACATGATGCTGGCTATGATCTTCCAGTAAATCATTATTTCTTCTATTATGTTGAATATGTTCTCAATATTCCTCGTCTCTCTGAGCAAGATTGCTCTCATGCAATTAGTTTGTCAAAAGCCTTTTCTGCATCTACTGAGATAATCACATGGTCTCGTGATCTGGCAAGTTATATTGCAGATAACATTGATTGATTTATATATGCTGAAACATTCCTACAACTCTTGGGTAAAGTCAAATTGATAGTAGGGGGTGATCCTTTTAGTATTTTTCTTTGGTTTACAGGTACATTATTGAGGAATTTTGTATTTGTGTTCATCAGAGAAATTGTTAGATAATTTTCCTGTTCTGTTGTATTTTCATCCAGCAAAGGTATCAGTCAGTGTAATGTTGACATCATAAAAATAATTTGGAAAAATTATTTTTATACTTTATGAACTGGCTTGTTTGAAAAACATCAATTTTAGTTCTTTAGGTTTTAATAAAAATACATGGATAATCCACTTGAAACTGAATTCTTTTGATTGGGAATGCTTTAAGTTTTTGCTTGTTCTTTTTGTTGCTGTTTTGTTCTTTCAATATTGTTGTTGGTGATGTATCAAGTTTTTTTATTTCTCCTTGCTTTCATTTTGGCATGTCATATGCATTGATAAATCTGTTCTTTTCTTTTTGGGTTTTCAATTTGTTGGAACAAAAGTTTTAGAATTACACCATTGCTATCCTCTGGATTTTACTGGTATCACTTTTCATTTTTATATCTCCTTTTTCATCTATAATTTAATAATGACTTTGGGTCTTTTTCTTTTGTTAATTTGGGTAAAGTTTTGTGAATCTGTCATAATTGTTAATATCACAGAATGAACTCTTCACTTCATCGATTTATTTTTTATCATTTCTATTTTATTCTTTTCTTCTTTGATCTTGATTATTTCTTTCCATCTATTCCTTTAAGATATTGCTTCATCTTGTTTTTCCAAGGCCTTAAGGTACACCATTAAGCTGTTGATTTGAGTTCTTTATGATTATTTTTTACAGGCGTTTAGAGCTATGAACTTTCCTCTTAGGGCTTCCTTCATTATATGCATATAGATTTTGTTACATTGTATTTTAATTTTTATTCAGCACTAGGGATTTTAAAACTGCTTTTTATTCCTTCAGTGATTCAGTCATCATTCCATCGAGTGTGGTTCAGCCTCTATAACTATGTGTATTTTCATTGGTTTTCCTGTGATTCAGTCATCGTTCCATCGAGTGTGGTTCAGCCTCTATAACTATGTGTATTTTCATTGGTTTTCCTGTGATTGATATGTAGCATCATTCCACTGTGGTGAGATAAATTACAAGAAGCTACTTCTGCTTTCCTGCATTTGTTGAGACAAGCTTTCTGTCCCAATGCATGCTCTTTAGTGAAACTTCCAAGGGCTGCTGACAAAAATTTGTCCTCTATTGTGTTTTGAAGGAATACCCTGTAAATGCCTACTAAGTCCATGTTCATGTCCAAGGGCTATGCAGCAGCTGGGGCCATACAGCTGCTACCCAGAGCTGTGGTGACTTTCAGGTCAGAGTTGCAGCTGAGGGCCATGTCTGTGGCCCTACTGCAGCCAAGGTCTGTGTTGATGTCTGTGGTTCCTGTTATCACCAAAAGCCATCTGAATGCCCAAGGTCTGGGTCACCACTGTGTTGGTGTCTAAGGGACACACTGCTGCTGGGGCCATGCCAATCTGGGTGGCCTGCCCTGCCACCTGGAGCAATGGCGACATCCACGCCTGACTGTTGCCAAGGACCATGTCTGGTTCCATGGTCCTACAGCAGTCAGGGTCTGTGTTGAAGTCCAAGACACATATTGCCACCAAAGGCCACACGGAAGCTCCAGGTCTAGGCTACACAACCTGTTGCTTTGTTGGTGTCCAAGGGATGTGCTGCTTCCAGAGCCCAGCTGATCTGAATGGCCTGGGCTGCCACCTGGAGCTATGGTGTCATCTGGGCCCTAGCTGCTGCTGAGGGGCTGGTCTGGATCTGTGGTTCTGCTGAATCTGCTGTCTGTGCTGAAGTCTGGGACCCATGTCACCTCAGTGAGTCATAGGAACCATGCATGATGAAATTAGAGGGCCATACTGAGTTGACCTGGCCCTTCGCTGGCCCTAGGAAAGCTGGTATTGCCCCTTGCTGGATACTACAGCAAGAGAGCTGGCCTCCACCTTCACAAGAGAGCTGCCTTCCCCACTCAGGACAGATGGCCCCACCCCTCATCACTGAGGCAGGAGAATTGGTCCTAAACACTTGGTCTTAGGAGAGCTGGCTCTACCCCTCGCCTGAGGGATGTGGCCCCAGTGGCTCAGACTGACCAGTTCAATTACCACCCAGGCCCACATCCAGGGTCTTGGGTTGGCCCACACTAGCCTTTACCCTATATGACCTGCTGGGGTGTGTGAAGTGATTGATCCTATGCAATGATACCCACAGACTCTCGATGAATCAGGGCTGCCACATGATGTCTGAGAGAAGTTATGATGAGGGTCCAATGATAATGGTGTACCAGAAATCAGAGGACTTAAGCCAGATCAATGACTCATTACAATGAACAATTGCAAGGAAAGCTGAGTGGACAAAATGGTCTACTCACAATGCCACTGAGACAAATGAAGAGGGGAGATGGAGAGGCTGGAAGGACAGAGGAGTGAGAATGTTTATTTATTTATTGTTTGTTTGTTTTGCATTGGTTTTACTGTTTTTTGTTTTAAAAAATATTCCTTTAGGGAGATGCTGCAAGGGTGAAGGGCAAATATGGGGGGACTGGGAAATAAGTGGAATTGAGGTGAATGATGTGAAATTCCCAATGATTCAACAAAATAAAAATTATGTAAAATTTTAAAAAATATTTTCTTTTAGTCATTTTATTAAATGATATGATGGTACAGTTGCTGAAAGTCCATGGCTAGGATTATAGCAAAAAAATGAGAGGCCACAAGGATTTAAGACAAGGTTTGCAGAGGGGAAATAGTAGGGGTGTACTTAAACATCGCATCGGCTTAATTTGTAAGAGTCTTCGATCAGACTCTGGGGAGGGAAGCTCTCGTCTCTTCCCAGGCCCTCCTCATTTCCCCATCTTTCTGTCCTGCTTCGGTTACTTGTCACTAAGTGCCTACCGCTAGAACTCATGCTCAGCAGTCGGTAATCAGAGCTGTTGGCAGGAAGGTGTCTGCTGATAAAATTCAGCTGATTCGCTGTTCCGACGGCGGTTCTCTGGGTAGTCTGGTCTACAGTGGAGCTACCACCTTAAGCATCTGATTGCTTACGATTGCTTGGCTCCTCCACCCTTTATTGCCTGTCTCCTTCTTGTGTACAAGTTCATCGCCTAGACCTAGACTGGCAGTTACCATCTATCCCTCAATATTAGGGAATGTTTGGACCTTGAGGGGATTTGAAATCAGCATTTTGTAGCTGCTTTTGCTAAAATACAATCTTTCCACAATTTGGGCCCACCTATGACAAAGATGAGGATTGCAGTCTGGTATTTCTGCCCTCATTTTATGTCTGTGCTGAGATGAATTACCATCCTGAACCTTGACCTTACTAGGGTCAAGTAAAATCCCAGAAAAATAAAATTTAATGGACAGGAATTCTCAGTTAACACACACACACACACACACACACACACACACACACACACACACGAATGGGCAATTACCCACCCATGAAGGTAAATCTGCACACCCTGAGGACTAACAGATTAACAATTTAACAACTTATGAGACGACCTACAGAATAAACCAGAGACCAGTTAGAAATGGACAGGACTGCACTGTGCACTGTGCTCTACTGCTTAATTGGCATACTTCTTGCCCTTTCTTTAAATCTGAACCTCATGTCAGTCCCTAAGGACGTATGTGCAGGTCCATGCACCCTTTTTATCAGTTCCTTTTCCCAGTGTGATTGCTGACTATGTCTCCCTTCTCTGTTCTTCATCTTTCCTTGTCTGTTTAATCGGCATATTGATGGTGTGAAAGAGCACAGAATGTTGGCTCTGCCAGGATTTAGCATTTTGCTTTAAGAGCTCCAATGATAGGACTGGGCCTGTGGTGTTCACCAAAATTGTCTGCTAAGTTACCCAACTAATGCATGAAAAGGTATGCTGGTTTAGTGTCATGTACTTCAAGTGCTAGGGACAATACAGTAAAAGTACTGCCACCCAGGCCTACATGGGGTGACTTTGCTGCTTCAATTGTATATCCACAGTGGAGGACATCTGAAGGGCAAGTATGAATGGACCTTTAAATTCTTCATATTTCTATCATAAATTCTAAGTTGTGGCGTTATCAGAAAACAGGCTGGAAACAACATATCACCATGAGGCAGTGTCACTAGATGAGATAGCACTGAATACATCATGCAGCAGGAAACAAGACTGAGATAAGCTGGTGTCGGGAGCAGTCTTCTATGGTTTAGAAAGGTTTAGTTATCATGACAGAATATCTCTTTTGAATACTTATATCTTAAGCTTGTATGCTTTTAGTCTTTCTTTTTCCTCACGTATTATACTTCAAAAACTATCAAGGGGACTTCAGTTAAATCCCCAATTTTTCTTCCAGATTTTTATCATTTCATCTAATTTTACCAGCAGTTACCAACTCTGGTCTGGTTAGAAGGTAAAGGACTGAATATCACATAGACGTTTACAGGAGATAGTCACAGTCCAGGAGCATTGTAAGTGACACCAAAACCACATAGGGGACTTGCATGGGGACGAAAAATGACTCTAGTAATCCCAAAAAGTTAAGCGTCTATGGAACAACACATATGTTTTAGTTACATAGAGGATGGGAAATTCAGCTATGGAGCTAGGGAGATGATTCTGTGAATAAACACTTGCTATGCAACCATGAAGACCAGAGTTCAGAACCTCAAATCCACATAAATCCAGGAAGAGCAGCACGTATTTGTAATCCCAAACCCCTTGTGCTATGCAGATCTAAGGGAATCCATGGACGCTTAAGAGCCAGCTAGCACAACCCTGCATCTATCCTACAGAAAGCAAAGACTGACACCTGAGACTGTTCTCTGACCGCCATGCAGAGACTATGGTATGCATCAGTCTACATTCTCATGTGAACATGGACACATACGTGTACACACAGAAGCACACACAGAGATACACATGTGCATAGATACATTATACACATATACAGAAACAAATACGGAAGAAATACAGCCCAGCTATGTTATGTGTGTAGTCTTACTGCTGGCAAATGATAATTTAAAGAAATGAGTGATTCATAAAAATAGCTTTAATTTTTATTTGTAGTTGTAAGGAAATAGCTAAAAAAAAAAACTCTGCAGATGTGTTCCTTTCTACAACAGATTTATGATGTTTTGTGACCTGTGAAAACTGCTAGACCTCCAAAATCCATTGCCCCAGGCCATGTCAACGAAGAATTACTCCTTCTGGGGGCCAGTGATCCTATCCAGTCAATGGCTGTGAAAGCAAATTGCATTATTAGGACTTTTTCTGTGGAATTCTAAAAGCAGTTTGAGGGGAGAAAGTAGGAAATTTATTGAGTAGTTAGATGTGAAATCTTGTTGGGTGACTTGCAATTTTCCCTAAAGGTCTTAAACACAAACCTTAGCACAGTTTAGTTTGAAACTCATAGGATAGCTGACATTACTGATAAAAGTTATGCAGGCCTGTGTTAGTGATACAAATCCGTAGAAAATAACCTTTAGGAAATCATGAAGTTCATGGTTGCTTGAATGTAATTGGTCCCCATACACTCATAGAGAGTGGCACTATTAGGAGGTGTGGCTTTGTTTGAGTAGGTATGACCTTGTTGGAGGAAGTGTGTCACTGTGAGGGTGGGATTTGAGGTCTCCTATGCTCAGGATACTAGCCAGTGTTGCATTTGACTTTCTGTTTTCTGAAAGATGTAGGACTCTCAACTACTCCTCCAGCACCATGTCTGCCTGCATGCTGCCAAGCTCCCTGCCATGATAATGGACTGAACCTCTGAAACTGTAAGAATTGCCATGGCCATGGTGTCTCTTTACATCAGTATATACACCAACTAAAAGAAAACTAAACACTGATGCTCCTATGTGGAACCTCATTGAGCAGGACATGAGAATCTGTTACCCCAACTAAGACAAAATTAAACACTGATCCTCCTATGTGGAACCTCGTTTAACAGGGCATGAGAATCTGTCTTCCTTCTACATGGGAGCATTGGTTCACTTACTCATTTAACAAATATTTAATTAATACTAGAGCCACGTGTGAGCTACATCAAAGTAACAGGAGTTTCAAGGTGGGAGACATGGTGTGTGATCTTCACCACATGCTCTGTGTAAAGGTAATCACTGTTCTCTAGGACTGTAGGGCTTTCAGGAATCAATATGCTAAATTAATGTCAGGATAACTATTCAGAAATTATAATGGAAAACAATTGAACATTTGAACATCTACTTGGGGACTGGAGTTGCAGTTCCTTAATTATCTTGAAGAAGGATTGAATGAGGTTACCTCAATCGTTTGGCCATGTTTATGAAAGACACATGGAGAACCACCTTAAAACTGACTATGAATCTTTCATCATAGGTGGTCACCAAGGTATCTGTGTGGAAATGAACTTAACATAGAATTCGGAAGACACTCCTGGATCTCATTTAGAATTTCAAAATGATGATGAGCAGGCTATCTGTTGAAAGTGAAAACAGACTGGATCATGAATGGCTAGGTTTTTCCAACAATGAAAATACTTAATATTTACACTTTTAATAAAGAAAGTATTCAAGTTTCTTGTATGTATCTTGCTAACAAAATAACACTTCCTTTTAAAGGAATTAAAAAGATAGTTTTTGTGTGACCAGCATGTGTGACTACAGCTCTGAAATAGATACACAAAGTACACTGGGTGGCATGTTCTACCATGGAAGTGATTCCATGAACTCTCTCATACATAAAACAAAAGAGAGTCATGAATCATTGTGTTTATAGAAATACATTGGTGGGAACCTTAGGAAGGCAGGCTACACCATAGTGGGGTTTGGAAAATCTTAAAATCTGTGGTTTTCAGATGCTAGCTTAAATCGTTCTTACCTTCCTGGCTAGTGGAGACTGGAGATCTGCCAGTCTAAGCATACGATCCAAGAATTTGACCTTAGAATTAGAAGGATATTAGTTCTGTTACAAAAGTTGATTAAAAAGAGATATTAAAAGGGACTAAGGCTAGTACCTGATGACCTTGGCTTTTGATTGGCAATATTATATCTCTACAATGGTTGAGTTCTAGTTAAACTAGGTATCATGAATGCATTATATCAAAAACATAAATGTCTCTTTTTGTGTGTCTTTCTATGATATTAAATTGCTGAATAACAATACATTTATCAGCTGTAATAGTTTTGTTAACATGTCTTCCCACTTCTGTTGATAGCCAGCTGAGGCAAACATGGCTTCCTTTATTCTGAGCTGAACTACTAACATTAAACTACACACATTAAACCTGTCTGTCTGTCTGTCTGTCTATCTATCTATCTATCTATCTATCTTTCTGTCTATCTTTCTATCTATCTTTCTATCTGTCTATCTACTTAAGTATCTACATAGATAAATGAGTATATGTAGGTTGCAGAAAGCCTTCAAAGGGTTAGAC
>JAQHUG010000517.1:801172-817114 GCA_028555095.1 Dicrostonyx torquatus | reverse complement strand
TAATCCCAGCACTCGGGAGGCAGAGGCAGGCGGATCTCTGTGAGTTCGAGACCAGCCTGGTCTACAAGAGCTAGTTCCAGGACAGGCTCCAAAGCTGCAGAGAAACCCTGTCTTGAAAAACCAAAATAAATAAATAAAATAAATAAATATAAAACAATGAAAACCACCCTACAAATCACAATTCCAGAGAGCTTAGACAACAATGAGAATTCTAAGAGAGATATACATAGATCTAATATACATGGGAAGTAGAAATAGACAAGATGTCTCAAGTAAAGTGGGAGTATGGGACCTTGAGAGAGGGTTGAAGGATAGGGGAGAGTCAGGGAGGAGAGCAGAGAAAAATGTAGAGATCAATAAAAATAAATAAATAAATAGAAAGAAAGAAAGAAAGAAAGAAAGAAAGAGAAAGAAAGAAAGTGTTATACCGCATGAACAACCATTTTCTTTGAACTTAACAACGGGAGAAGCCACAGACTCATGAGTTTCTGCACCCCTATCCAAAGAGTGCCTGCAGCAGATTCTCCACATGAGGTCATACCCCTAGCCAGCTACATGACCTGTCACCAGCTGCCTTTTAAGCTGCCAGCTATCCTTTTCTTTTTTAAAATTTCTTTTATAGTCTATTCCATTTGAGGTATTTGCATGATAGTTTACTTTGGCAGGGCCCACTGAGGCATTCAATACACACAGAGACCCACCTGCCCTACATCTGCTCCCCTGCAGTGACTTAATGTCTCAACAAAAAAGCCAGCTTTCTCTCACTCACTTTTCATTTAACTTTTTGTGAAACTTAAATTTAACAGTGTGTAAATATATGTAGACTTACCGTTAAAGTTTTAAGTAGTCTGTTCATTGTATCTCATGGCTGACTAAGAAAGCAGTAAGTATCATATTATAAAAAGGTATATACTTTTAAATCTCTTACAACATACTGTATATTAAAATATATTAAGCTGCTTCCACTATTGTAAGCTTCTATTGCAACCATTTTTTTCTTCTTTCTCTTTTACAAGTCAAGTATAAATCTCACCTGTTAAGTTAAAAACCAGTACAGTCAAGTTTAGACCCAGTTCTCCAGACAGATTCTATACTTATGTATATTCTATACTATAGCTTACCTATACATAATAAACAGCCCTCAAGTGCTCAGAGATCTGAGGAACATGACATTTAAATGTTTATTAAAAGACTTTTCATAACAGAGAGACAGGTTGGCTCCTACCAGCAGCATTCTGTTTCCTCCAAAGAAGACAGAAGACAGATGGGCACAGAACAATGTCCATCTGCTATTAGCTTCATCAAGTAAAAGCTCTGACTACAGGGGAAAGCTTCCATTCATCTAAACTGAAGATCTCCAGATGCGGACAAAGAATCAAATGGAATTCACTTGCTTTGCAGCGCAGGCCAAGGTAGGCTTGTCTTCCTACAGATTTCCTAACCCACAGGATTTTCTGGAATCTGCAGGCCCTGCAATCTCACAAAAGAAGACACATACAGTCCAGATTCCCTTGCCCTCTAAAATCATGAAGGATGCCAAGGAGTGACTCTAAGTAGCTAATAGAGTAAGTCCTCTGTAATTTTTTTAATCAATAACTCAAGTTAAAATTTTATCCTTCTCAAAGATCTCTGATGCGGTTTGACAGCTGAGAGATTTTGTCAGTTTAAAAGGACAACCTCAAAAAAAAAAAAGGACAACCTCACCAAACAAATTTCAGTATAACCTCTTAAATGTTCTAAATAAAAGATGTTTTAAGATATACAATTGCAATTTATTAAGGTGTGTACCTACAAATTATAACGGTCTGAGGACAAATGAAAGTTATCAAATATCTCTCTCACACTGCCTTTCATACTCTTCATTGATCATTTTCTAAAGACACTTTTCATTGTACAAAAACATCTGTCACAGTCATTCTGACATAAATATGCTGCTATTTATTCAACATGTGTCTAAAACTTATGTTTTCACAAACTCAAAATTTTCTTGTGAGTTCCAGGGAGACAAATTGAAGAATTTACCTTAAACAGGTCAGATACACCTCTCTCAGTTCCCTGATTCTAAAAACTTTAATTCTTCTTAAACATAACTTTGTCCTCTGCTATGCCAACACCTTACCAGATCCAAGAGACACTGGACAGTTCCACACCACAAACCCTGGACAGGAGTAAAGCGACCAGCTACCCCAGGATGTGACCAGCACCCAGCTTTCTCAGGGCCCCCAAGAAAAACTTTGATGCCCACAAATACACAGGAAGCAGTCTTGAGAACTTATGGTCCCAATTCCTTCAACCTGCCAGGCCTAACTCTCTGCCTATTTATTATAAGAGAAAGGCAGGAATGCTGTAATCTGCCGTCCTGGTCTGTCACCTGGGTACTTGTCCCTTTAAGAAACAATCATGCCCACTCCCAACCTCCCCACTTCGGGCACGGCAAGAGGCAAGCAGATCTCCTGCCTTCTCTCCAGACTGGGCTCCCCTCTCTCTGTTAGTCCTTTTCTGCCTCTCTACCTTCTCCCATTTCCCCTTCTTTCTTCTCTCTCTCTTCACTCTTTCCTCTTTCTCTGTCCCCCCCCTTCTCTCTCTCCTCTTCTCCCCTCCCCTCCACAACTCCTTATTCTCATAAATAAACTCTATTCCCAAGCTCTCTCTACATGGAGTATCTGTCTGTCTCTTACCTGCCAGGGTCACAGTGCCATAAATCTCTCAGCTTCTTATCAAATAAGAAGCTCACAGTTTTAGATAGACTGGCTAACTGGAAGCTCTAGATATCTGTCTGTGTCTATCCTTCCCCAACCCCTGACTTTGGGGTGACAGGCACATATGGTGATTCCTAGTTTTTTATGTGGATGCTGAGATTTGAATCAGGTTCTCTGACTTTCAAAATAAGTTCTCATTCACTGAACCATCTCCCCAGACCCCAGTATACTGGCAGAATTCATATGCTTAAATAAAATCATATTTACAAGTATGAAAGTCAGAACTTCAACACCCAGTTTTGGAAGATATAATTTGTTTCACTAGGAACATTAACAAACACATGTCTCTTTCCAGTGTCAGAGTTTCCTAACAAATTCATAAGGTTTAATGGTTACATTTAGCAGCAATTTCATAGAGACCCTGGCTTTCCTTCCTAGCTCTGGCTGAGACCAACATACTTTCTTTTATTTTAATCTTAATGACTTAATATTAATGCTCAGATTATAATTATATATCTATCTGTAAACACGGCCATGTCCACTGGAAACAGCAAGAGTCATGAAGCCAGCACAGCTGTGTGACATAGTTTCCAGCATAGCTGAGTTGACTGATACAATCACACGTATCCTGTCTCTCACTTTCAGTTTTGATCTCTGTGTGCTGCATGCTTGGGGGCTTTCTACAATAGAATTCATTTAATATCTTTTCCCCAAGAAATTATGTCTGAGTCTCTTTAGAAAAGTTCTGAAATTTTTATCCCTCTTGCTTTTAGGGAGATAAGTTTATCTGGCCCTATTCAGAACTCTTCCATATGCACTGGAGATTGTGATAACCCCATAGATGTTTCTTCATGAGACCTTGACTTTAGGATCATTTTGGTACATCCACCCCTGAGCAAACTCAAAATGGATAATTTAAACAATGTAAACTTAAAGACAACTGACAAGCTCCAACTAACCGTGAAGTTTGGCAACAGATCAGAGGCCTCCTCTTACATTATGTTTAGAGTTTGCAGAATAAGTAACATACTAAAAAGGGGGTTATGCAGGATATGACCCTAGAAAATTAAAATATCGATGACAGACTAATTAATGAATAACACTTTATACTCTAATAACTGACAGTCCACTATTCAAGGAATGATGAATCACCTGAGCTGGCTCCAATATTTTATATTTACCTAGCTCTTTGAAACCACAAATGCTGACATCCTGGGGAAAGGATGTTTTATATTAAGTATGTTTGCCCTAACAAAATAGTCTAACAGAGTCTTTGGAATATGGTCATGGGTATGGAGACCCAAAAATATGAGGCTATTCATTCTTGTCTTAAGATCAGAGAGTTTGAGTTTATTTTGCTTGCTCAAAATTGCTAACAACAATTGTGGCTACACACCCTGACTGAGGGTGTGGTTACTTGGTGTTTTGGACATTAAGATGGCCCATATAGGTAGATCCACTCTACACTGACCTAAGGTCAGAGAATTCCAACATACTTCTGCTCCTTCTTTTGAAGTAGAATGTTTGACTTAGGGAGAGACTGTCTTTAGGATACTTGGTCTAGGGTGTGTTTACTGCATAAATCACAGAATGCTTTTCTCAAGAAATAATGACTTGATGTCTCAAGTATCAGAGGAAGTAACTGTTCTAGTTGTCCTTTGTATCATGTTAAAGCAATCTTTTGTCTCCTTCCCTGTGGGAGGGTCCACCTGTATTTCTGTGCCTTGATTGGCTAAATAAAGACCTGCCTGGCTTATAGTTAGTCCAACCCTTAGGTGGGCGGGGTAGACAGAACGGAAGTTCTGGGAGGAGAAGAAGGAAGGAGCAGAAGCCACGAGCCGCCGCTGGCAAATGGATGCAGGACCTTTCCTGTATGTCACCACGTGGTGACTTACAGACTTTTATAATGGGTTAGTTTAATTATGAGAGCTAGCCAAGGAAAGGCTAGTGATAATAAGCCGGGCAGAGTTTAAATGAATCCAGTTTGTCATGTGGTTATTTCGGGTGCAGGCAGCCACCAGTAGCTGAGCGGGCCAGTGGCTGGGGGCTTGGGAGCTGGGTGCTGGGGAACACACACCCCTCCCTCCGTCTATATACAACACTTCCCCTGTTTTGTATTGTGGTATAAAAGTGTATGGAAAACTAAACACAGGCAAACTCAGAAGTCAGAGCTCAGTATGTATCTGAAGCAGCCCTCCTGACAACATCCTATATCTCTGTGTTTCTTTCTCATCTCCTTCCTAACTTTTCTAATCCTCATGCCCCTACCCTGGAAGGTACGGACCTGCTGTGGTTCAGATTGCGGCAGAATTCACCCCAAAAATGTGGCTTTCAACACCCATGGGACTCTGATAAAATCAAATTATTTTCTATCTATACCTGCTAGTTGTAACTGAAGCTATAACTCTGGAAATGTTCTAGAAAATCAAACCTATTTCCAGAAACAAATTCTTGTAATCTATTCCTTTTGAAAAAAAATCATGAGTTTGTGTTTGTTTTATGAATCTGTATAAATAAAGAGGCAACCTTGTTGCTAATCAGTCAAGCTGCAAGATTCTCCCAACCACTGTGCTTGACTCCCTTCTTCCATTGTTGTGGACATTTTACATCCTCTCAGTGTTATTCTTTTTAGTTAGGGGGGCCCCCGGCAGCTTGTGGGTCCCCAGGGTCGAGACCACGTGGTTGGGTCTCCAGTGGCAGCGGCGGCCCTGGCAGCTCGTGGCTAGTAGGCGGGCAAGAGACAGACACGGATGCACCATGTAAAGTTGGACATTTATTAGGTGGATTACGGAGGGGAAAGGGAAAAGAGGGGAGAGAGAGAGAAAGATAGAGGGGGGAGAGCAGAAGAAGCACAGTTGCTTCTTCAGAGCGCAGGAACAGAGAGAGAGAGATCTAAGAGCTGCAGGCAGGCTGCAGACAGGGAGGGAGTGGACATGGTTTGCCTCTTAAAGGGACAGAAATCATTACATTTCCACCTCTTCTTTATAATAAAAAAAAAAACAGACAGCTAGGCATCACAGGTCAAAGGAATTGGGGTAGCGGATTCTCAAGACTGCTTCTGGCTTATTTGTGGGTGTCATCTTTTGGGGGTGGGAACCTGAGATGGCTGGGTGCTGGCCACATCCTGGCATAGCTAGTCTCTTTGCTCCTGTCCGGTGTTTGTGCATGGAAATGTCTGGTGTCTCTTACACCTGGTTAAGGCATTGGCAGAACAAAGAACAAAGTTAAATTAAGGAAAAAAAAATTTAGGACCAGGGAATTGAGGAGGTGTGCTTCTGACCTGTTTAAGGTAGATCCTTTAGTTCAGCTCTTTAGAACTCACAAGAATTCTTTGAGTTTGTGAAAACAGAAGTTTTAGACATATACATTGTATAAACAGTACATATTTATGTTAGAATGACTGTGACAGATATTTTTGCACAATGAAAAGTATTTTTAAGACTATGGAAGGCATCATGAGGGAGAAATTTGATCTGAAACTTGTTTAGTGAGGTTGACTTTTTAAACTGACAAAGCCTCTCAGCTATCAGACTGCATCAGAGATCTTTGAGAAGAATAAAATTTTATTTGAGTTCCTGATTAAAAATGACAGAGAACTTACTTGGTTGGCACCCAGAGATACTCCTCTTTTGGGTCCTCCATGATCACTGAAGGTTGCATTTGCCTTTTGTTGTTTAGCACAGGGCCTGTCAGGCTCCAGAAGATCCTGTGGGCTAAGAAATCTGTAGGAAGACAGGCCTACCTTGTCCGGAGCAGCCAGGCTGTCAATGTGGATTCTGTCCACATCAGATCTTCAGCTTAGATTAAGGGCAGCTTTGCCCAGGCCCAGTGGTGAAGCGAACTGTGGATGGACATTGTTGTGTGCCCATTCATCTTCTGTCTTTTTTGGAGGAAGTAGAGTGCTGTTGGGAGCCAATCTATATCTTTTGTTATGTAAAGGTTTTTTAATAAATGCCATATTCCCCAGATCTCTGAGCAGTTGAGGGCTGTCCATTAGGTATAACTACAGTTTAGAATCTGCCTGGAGACCTGGGTCTGACCTTGACCACATTGGCTCTCAACTTAACAGGTAAGATTTACACTTGTAAAATGACAGAAAGAAGAAAAACTGCTTGTAATAGAAGGGTAATGGCAGAACTGAATATATTTTGTAGGAAGCTTAAAAGTACATACCAGTTTAAAACATGAGACTTACTGTTTTTGTAGTCTGAAATGAGATACAATGAACAATTATAACATTAAGCATAGGTGCATTTAAGTTACATGTATGAACACACGCAGAGAGAGTGAACAGGAATTGGATGAAGTGGATGCTTTGGTGGGCCCTACCAAAGGCATGCCACTGCATAAAACACACATGTAACAGAGTCAGCAAGAAGAATTTAGAGACAAAAACATAAGTAAACCGAGGGACAAAACAGGGTATACTTCAGTAGAGATGGGAGAACCTGGTCACCTGACCAGGCTCAGTGGTAAGTTAAGAGAGTTAACAGTGGAGAACCAGGCAGGGAATACCTCAATAAAGATGGTGGAACTTGGTCACCTGACCTGGCTCTCGGCCAAGATGGCAATGAAGTCACCTGACCCCAGTCAAAATGGTGGCAGCCACATTATATGAAAAAGCCAGAATTTTTGAGCTACAGGGATTTTAAGCTTCATAATAAGAAAGACCTAGAGGCATGATCCGCCCTGTTGCTTAGCCATCATGCCACAAGCCGCAGAGGGGAGGGGTCAAAAGGCTGGAACTGAAAAAGCCACACCATGCCACAAGCCATGGCTGGAATTGAAAAAGAAAAAAAAAACTCGCTACCCAACAGCTAAAATCGTGTAACCCTGCGAACACCACAAGGCCTATAACCGGGACGTCTCCCTCTATAGGTGGGGTGCAAATACCAATGCGAACAATCAGGACCCAAGAGAGGGCATCCCCTGACTCCTGAGTGGAGTGTTATAGCCTGATTGAATTTAGTCACAATGACTCAAAATCCAGAGGCTAGAGGCCACTCCGAGCGGCCTTTTACGATGAGGGAAAAAAAGAAAAGAAACGAATAAAAGAGAGAGAAAGATCTGAGGGACCCTGGGCCCTCAGTCACAGGTGAATTGGCCCCAGACCATTCCAAACACAATTAAAGCTAAGGGAAGCAATCAACAGGTGAATGCCAGCTAAGGAAACAACCATAGCCTTGAAGACCCTGGTTGCCAGTCAATTCCCCAGGTTCAAAGAAACAGTTAAGCTGACTGGAATGCAAACACTCACCATTGGATGGAACACATGGGTTGTTTTCGAGATAATCCCCGGTTGCGGTTTGGTCCCAGGATTCTCGGCCCCAAGATGGGTGCCGGGGCTGGAGAGGGAGAGAGGGGCCTGGAACTGGAAGACCTTCCAAGTCACATGGCAACAAATGTTCTTTTTAGTTAGGGGGGTCCCGGCAGCTTGCAGGTCCCCAGGGTCAAGACCATGTGGTCAGGTCTCCAGTGGCAGTGGCAGCTCTGGCAGCTCGTGGCTTTGTCACTTATCAGGAATAGACTCAGCAGAGACTGTAGTGCTTTTTATGACTAATGAAATAAAAAGTTATGGGAAGACAATAAACCACAGCAAAGAACTTGTGCCAATTTTTTTGGAAGAAATCAATAGCAATTATCCCAAATGCTACAGACGTAACCTTATAAAGACAATTACTTAGATTCTTCCCTGAATTGTATGTGATATACCAATAACTAGAGCCTGTAAATTTTATACTGATGCAAATAAATCAGGAAAGGCAGGTTACAAATCAGAAGAATTAAGTAAGGTGGAACAAAGTCCTTATAATTCTGTACAGTAGGCAGAGTTTTATGCTATTCTCACAGTATTACAGGATTTTAAAGCACCTCTCAATATAGTTCCTGATTCACAATATGCAGAAAGAATTGTCTTGTATATTCAAACTGCTGAATTTATCCAGATGATACAGAATTGGCTTCATTATTCTTTCAGGCTCAAGGCATAATCAGGAATAGGCTTTGTCCCATATGGGTCTGCCAGGTTCTCTAGCACAAGATAATTGATTATTGATTGGAAATGTGCTGAGAGCTTCAGAATTTCATGAAAAATATCATGTCAAAGCAAAGGTCTAAAGAAAAAGTTTCCTATTACAAGAAAACAAGCTAAGGAGATTATAAAGAGATGTCCTACTTGCTCTTTCTGTAATCAAATACTGTTACCTACACGGAGTAATTCAACAGGTACTCAAATGAATGAGATCTGGCAGATAGATGTGCTCCACTTTACAGAATTTGGACAGTTAAAATATGTACACCAGCTCAGAAAAGGCTGATTGAGTAATCATGCATTTATTAGGAGTTATGGGCATCATGAGTATTCCTGCACAAATAAAGGCAAGCAATGGTCCAGCATATGTATCTAAGAAAATGAAACAGTTTTTTTTGCTTATTATAATATAAAGCATATGACAGGTATACCGAACAATCCTACAGGTCTGGCAGTAATAGAACACTGAAATTGAACTGTAAAGGATATGCTAAACAAACAGAAAGGGATGGTAAATACCCCTATAAATAGATTGCATAATGATTTGTTAAACTTGAATTTTCTTAATGCTATGAGAAAAGAACAACAGCAGAGAAACATTGGATTATAGAAAAAACTTCTGAATTAAATCAGTCTGTGTATTTCAATGATGTGTTGACCACACAATGGAAACCAGGAGAGATGGGCTACGTTGAGGAAGGGGTTTGCCTCTTGTATCTACAGGAGAAGAAAAACTATGGATACCATCAAAATTAATAAAGATTCACTTTGAAAAAGAGAAAACTCTTGAGAAAGAGTAATGACAGCTCATCCACAAAGGTGACAACCATACACGTGGTAAGGAAGCCATATAGGGTTGGGTCCTTGTCTTTACAGGAAAATACACATCTTCAAAAAGTCAAGAGATCCTGGACATTTGGATGCTGAAAGAGGAAAACAAATTATCCAGAAAGGATCAACAAGATAAAAGGAACATGACTTAGGACAGGTGATCAAAATTTATATATATATATAAATATATATTTATAAATATATAGACCTGGCTATGGAGTTGGATATTGACTAGCCTTCTTTAAATCCAAGCATGTTTTTTTAAAGAAAAAATCAGAGTTACTGTCTCATGTCATAAAACATCTGGGTGGGACAGAAAGAAGATAGAATTTAGGAAAAATTTTACTTTGCCATGCCTATTTTATCTATATCATATTTTATCAAATATATGTTTATATGAATAATGTTTAAGTGCTCCACAATGAACAGTAATATTTTCCTACAGATTATTTTCCTGCAGTAATCTTTGAAGTTTCCAGGAAGAAGATGGGGCCCCACAGCAAAACTCCACGTGGTTGAGATGACATCATGATACTGATAGCACTACTATAAAGACCAGTTTTGGGGTACTAGCTGCTGAAATAGTGCACATTCTCACAACGTTCTGGCCAGAACTCCAAATAAAAACTTTGGAAAAACCCTATCAACTATTCAAAAATCATTTACAATTATACTGGATAGTAATCTTGAAACTTAACCATTGCTTTTGTTTTATAGGATCCCATAAGAAGAACAATACACCCATGATAGCTGGAAGCAATTCTAGAAGATAATGTCCCCTCTCCCAAAAAAGATTTCCCAGGCTTAGGGATACCATTAAAAGATTGATTATTACTTGCATAAGGTAGAGGGTTGAGGTGGAAACTATGTAAGTCCAGAGATCAAAAAAAGAGAGGAAAAAAAGATTTTAAAAATGAGATAATAGGTAATTTAGTATGAACTTATTCACAATAATAATAATAATAGTGGATAATAGAGTGAATATTTGTGAGCTATTGTTTATGAACAATTTACATTGGTATAGTTTCTTGTATACTGATACAAGTTCAAATTATCTTTGTTATTTCTGTTTACAAAATTTGTACACCTATGCAATGTTATTCTGTCAGATTGTATACATGCATGTTTTTATTACTGTATATTAATGCAATTTTAGGATATAATATTGCATTATATATTTCTACCTCTAATCAAGATACTTATACATTGTTTATATTTTGAGGCCATTGTCCTCATTAAATGCACAGTTGTCTACATATTGTTTAATATTCTGATATGAAGTCTTAGTCTTTATGTTATACACATATTAAGTATTACAGGTTACTCAGTAGTTATTCATCTTTGTTATACATATAGTCAGATTAATTAGGCTCTTTAGATACATTGAGATTGTACTCTGCATAGACAGGTAATCTTCAACCACTTCAAAGATCTGTAGACCATAGCATTTAAACAATTTAGGGTTCTGTTGACATGAGATAGAAGTGCTTCTGACAGCACCAATCTATACCTGAGAGAATGTTGAGCACTAAAGACACTCCACTTGGAGTTTGTTTTCTTCTTGGCACAGTTGGCCTTTGCGCAAGGAATTGCCCATGCCTTGGCCACTGACAAAGTACATGGTGTCCAGACTATATAAGCAGGACACAAGGAAAACTACTGTCAAGCCTTGCCAAGACTGGAGCAGACAGTTCTGAAAAATTTCCTGCCTCTGAAAATGGTTTGTCAGTTATGCCAGGCCTTAGCCAAAGTTGGTTGTTTTAACATTGCAAATGAGACTTTGGGTGATTGCTCAGATTGTCTTTATTGTATACTGTACACTTTGGAAGCTTCTTGATTGCGCTTCCTGCCTACTCAAGTAATATTATCTTTCTTCCCAGGTCTTTGATGGGATTGAAGATTAGACAGACATAATTACCTTATGATTTAGCAAAGCCAATTTCAATGCAAGACTTAGACTCTTTAGAGTCGAATGCTTACTAAAGCATATAGCATGTGTTCCTTGTTTAATATTGTTTATGTTGATTATAATCCTATTTTTATTCTTGATCTCTGTTCCTAGTGTATATACTTTTGCATTGGGTTTAGAACTCTCTTATTTAGACAAAAGGGTGAGGTGATAAGAAACCCCTGTCAGCCAATGATCTTTAAGAGGTAGGACCATGTTAGGGCTGTGACCTTTTGGGTACCTGAGAAAAAAGCTGGCCTGCCCAGAGTTTGCTCTCTCTGTGGTTCCCCCAGCTATACAACTAGGGTTGGACTTTTCATTCCTGATTTATGATTGCCCTTTATAATAAAGAAAATATAATTGGTTTATCTTAGCATTAGCCTGGGAATCTTTGACCCATGTCTGACAACAACATAGGGCTACACAGTGAGAACCTGTCTCAATATGCATTTTTTTCAATAAAGTTCAGATAACTAAATGGAAACACTGTCAACCACTGACATGCTGAGTTTAGAAAAACAGTAATTATTTCTTTAAGGCAGTTCAGGTTCTTACAAAGAAAATTTCATTATAACGGCATTGAAATTTATTTTTTTAAAAAATCTAATATTTGAAAACTTTACAGGAAAATATAGAAACCTGTTGTTCTCAAATTATTTTGAAAACTCTACTCCATTTGCTTTCATCCTTGTTACCAACAGTTCTTCATAGTTCTTCTACAGTACAATAGGAGTCCATGTCCATCTCTCTAAAGCATAATTGGAGCACATGTCCATCTCATAGTTTTCTGAAGTATAATCGGAGGACATGTTCATCTCAGAGTGTATCCACCTCATAGATCTTCTAAAGTATAATTGGAGTGTGTGTCCATCTCTCTAAAGTATAATTGGAACACCAGTTCATCTCAGTAGGTTCTTTTTTTGTGTAACATTATTTAGCCAAATACTGTGTATTTCTTATATCATTTTTATGTTGATCCTTTTAGGGTGTCACTGGAGTATGCCATTTTAATATGCCACAGTTACCTTCTATGATCTGTACTGTCAGGAGAATCTTAGATTTCGTCCAGCATTTTACTATCATAAAATAAACATTCTATGTGTCATTTTCTTTGTTTTTTATTAAACATTTTTCCTCAGTATAAATTCTACCCCTTGGTCAGGGATGGACATATCTATGATTCTGTCAACAGAGTACTATTTTGTCCTTCAGAAAAACTGAATCAATTTACATTGCTTTCATTAATGCATGAAATTATCTCCTCTCCCAAGACCTTGCATCTGTGTATTTTCATAACTTTTTGAAAGCTTTTCAATTTTTTTTTTTAGGTATAAAATGAAACTTCACAGTAGGTTTAGTTTGCAGTTGCTTTAGCTACAAGATTGGCTTCATATTTTTAAAGTCATGACTTACTGTTGGTGCTTTTTTTTAAAAAAAGATTTATTTACTTATTAAGTATACAGTGGTTTACCTGCCTGTGGGCCAGAAGAGGGAACCAGCTCTCATTACAGATGGTTGTGAGCCACCATGTGGTTGCTGGGAATTGAACTTAGGACCTTTAGGAAGAGCAAGCAGCTCTTAACCTCTGAGCCACCTCTCCAGTCCCTGTTGGTGCTTTTTTAGTAAACTATCTCCCCGTCATTTGTTTAATGTACAACTGGAGCTAGCAAAATGGCTCAGTAGGTAAACACACTTGTTACCAAATCTCTTAAACCCAAGTTCGATCCCCAGAATGGTGGAAAGAGAGAACCAACTTCAGAAAGTTGTCCTCTGACCTCCACATATATGTCATGACGTGAGGGGTACCCACACACACACACTAAATAAATGTAAAATAAAGTACAAACTTGTATTTTTAATAGCTTCTGTATAGTCTTTATGTATTTTAGTTATTCAAGTTTGCCTCTGTACAAGCATTTTTTCCACCTTCTGAATTTTAAGTCTTAGCTTATTAGTATTCTTTCTATCACAGCTGAAATTATCTTAATAATAACAATTTTAATCTTAAAGATTTATTCTATTATTTTAAATATGTCTATGTGTGTGCACCTGTGTGCAATTATGTACACATGAGGTATCCTCAGAGGCTATAGGCCTTAAATTCCTGAACCTGGAGTTACAGATGATTGTAAACTTTCTGATTTAGGTCCTGAGAACTAAATTCATATCTAAAGAGTTACATATGTACTTAAACACTGAACCATCTCTCCATTCCCAAAATTATCTTAATGTGTGCAAAAGCCTGCAAACGTCAGAAGAAAGTTTTTGACTACCTGGAACCATAGTTATAAGCAGGTGTAAGCTGCCATGTGAATACTGGGAATTGAACCCAGGTCCTCTGCAACAGTAAAGAACTGCTCTTAACCACTGAGCCATCTTCCCAAACTCCCAATACTTCCTTTACAATATTCCTTTCCAGGGCTGGAGGGATGGCTCAGAGGGAACGTGCACTGGCTGTTCTTCCACAAGTCCTGAGTTCAATTCCAGCAACCACACTCAGAGATGGTGGCTCACAAGCATCTGTAGTGAGATTTGATGCCCTCTTCTGTCATGTAGGTATATATACAGGCAGAACACTGTGTATACAATAAATGAATAATATTTTCCCTTAAAAAATCTTTCCATCCATAGTCTAAAGGTGATTTCCCTGTTTGTTAGTCTTTCATATGTGGGAAAATAATCTTGTGGGTTTTTTTTTTTAAAAAATTTTGTATTCTAAGATACTTAATTCTTAATCTACCCAGAAGCTATTTTGCAGAGAATGGTGGGAGGTGTGTATTTTTAATGTATATATCCTCCATATTTATACAACTCCAAATTTGTTACAATTTTGATACTCTTATCCATTTACTTTCCCATACAAAAATAAAAATTACATTAATTCCATAAAAATTTTCATTTTCATTCTTTACTCCATAGTAAACTGTGTTGAGTGGGGGGAGGGGTAGGTGGGCATGGTTCTGGCAAAGCTCAGTCTACATTGATTTTGATGTCTATGAGAAAAATATAGTTTATTCTCCAAGTCACCCTCCCCCACAAGGGTCCAGAATTTTGGCCCTTGCCTCTGGGGATATCAAAGAATACTGTTCTAAAGTCCATGGCTGCCTGAAATTTACAGACTCCATCCTCGGTCATCTCTAGAATTTCACTGATGTCAGCAAGGACTTTGCAGCTCTCCCCAACAGCCTAAGCAGCAAGCTTCCAGGAGCACACTGCCTGGGATGGATCAGCAGAGTGCCTGGGCTCAGCTGTATTTGAACTTCTCTGGAGCGGGAGTCTTTTTTTTCTGATTCTTGGTAATTGACTCAGTTGCTCTCCTCCACGTCAAAACTTTCTACTTTCTCTATTTTGTTGAGATTTGTTGGTATCTGTAGGTGGGGATGATGACTGGACACAGCTAATCCACTCCACTGAGAATCAGTGTTTCATTCTACTTGAATGTTTTTATTTACCTTCTTTAAAAAATTATTTTTATCAACAAATTGGCCTGCCAACATGGGGCTGACTACATCCACATAAAACCTGAAAAAGCTTGGAAGTCTAGACAAAAAGAACAGAGTTAAGGATGGCTTCTTGAAATTATATATGTTCAGGGATCTCTTTTGAAAAAAAGGGGAAATTGGATGGGATAATAGATTACTGTGAGCTTACTAATAATAATAGTGAGTAATAGAGTGAATACTTGTGAACTATTATTTATTGGCAATTTACTTTGGTATAGATTCTTGTATATTGATACAAATTTAAATTATATTGAATATGTTCATGTTTTCATCTACAATATATACATATATATACAATATATATATTGTGTGTATATATATGTGTGTGTGTGTGTGTGTGTGTGTGTGTGCTGCAGGAGCTCTCTTGCCTTCAGCCAATGGCTTTTAAGATACCAGCCCACTGGGGTGTGGTTTTCATTTTAAAAAGCCGCAGCAGCTCTCCACGCTCTCTTGCTTCCAGCTTCTGTGCTGACTACTAGACTCTGTTTCCTGTTTACTACCAGAGGACTGTGGTTTGGGACATTGATCTGTAAGCTTTATCCCCTCCAATAAAATATCCCTTTTTTAATCAAACTGGTATAAGATTGTCTTGCGTCTTTATCTGGCGCTCCAATGTGGCTGGCTAAATCCATTTAAAAATCTGAGAGGGCTTAAAAAGGAGAGAAACCCCCTCTCCTTTAGCTAGGCTAGCTGTGGCCTCAGCTGCTTGACTGCGGTGGCAGCTTGGTTAAAGCTCTGCGCCTCTCAGGATTCACACTGCTGCCCACATGATTTGCAAAGCAGTTTTTTAAAATCACCCGGATAGACTCGGGCTTAGGCAAAGGCTGGGTGCTGACCGCTAAAAATTTCCTGGGGCAATAACTCCCTGACACATTCCGGCAGCAGCTTTTGGCTTTTGTAGCTGCAGGCTGGTGCCTGAAGCTAGACACA
>JAQHUG010000517.1:717549-757279 GCA_028555095.1 Dicrostonyx torquatus | reverse complement strand
TAATATCACATTTGGGTATATATCCAAGAGATGCTCAACCATGCCACAAGGACATGTGCTCAGTCATTCATGTTCATAGCAGCATAGTTTGCCATATCCAGAACCTGGAAACAACCTAAATGTCCATCAGCCGAAGAATGGGTAAGGAAAATAGCCTACATTTACACAATGGAGTACTACACAGCAGAAAAAAATAACAACATCTTGAAATTTGCAGGCAAATGGATGGAGCTAGAAAACATCATTTTGAGTGAGGTAACCCAGACCCAGAGAGAGACAATTATCACATGTACTCATTCATAAGTGGCTTTTAAACACAAAGCAAAGAAAACCAGCCCACAAATTACAACCCTAGAAAACCAAGACAACACTGATGGCCCTAAGAGAGACATACATAGATCTAATCTACATGTGAAGTATAAAAAGACAAGATCACCTGAGTAAATTGGGAGTGTGGGGACCTTGGAGGAGGGCTGAAGGGAAAGGGAGAAGCAGGGAGGGGAGCAGAGAAAAATGCAGAGCTCAATAAAAATCAATAAAATTTTTAAAAAGGAAGAAAACCTATTAATTCGATCCCAGTTAAGATAACCACATGATGCTGGATGTGGTGGTGCACACCTTTAATCCTAGCACTCTGGAGGTGGAGGCAGGTGGATTTCTGTAAATCTGAGACCAGTCTGGTCTACATAGTGAGTTCCAGGACCATCCGGGCTAGATAGAGAAACCCTGTCTCAACCACCTCCCCTCCCTAGCCCCCATGACAAATTATGAAACTGTAATGGTGAAGGCAAGCTGCTTATAACTTTTTAAAAAATAAAGGATGAAATAAGAAAAAGAGAACAGTGGGGCTAGAGAGATTACTCAGCAGTTAAGAGAAAACAAACTGCTCTTCCAGAGGACCCAGATTCGAGTCCCAGCACCCACAGGATAGCTCACAACCATCTGTAACTCCAGTTCCAAGGGGTCCTCTGCCTCTGAAACACCAGATACACATGTGCTGTTCAGACATACATGGACCCAAACCACCAATCTACCTGAAAAGCAAAATAATAATTACAATAATAATTTCTCAAAATACACAGAACTATTTAACTAAAAAAAATATGGCTGAGGGCACTAAAGAGATGAATCAGTGTGTACTTGCTCTTGTGGAGTTTGGTTCCCGGTGCCTTTACCCAGATACTTACAACACCTGTAATTCCAGACCCTGAGGAAACGATGCCTCTCATCTCCACAGGTACCAGCCCTCATATGCACCACACCACACACACACATACTGAATTTTTTAAAATGGATTTTCCATATGCATTAGTAAATTGTATGTTAATTTAATTTAACTTAATAAACTTACTTATTTTGCATTCTGAAGGCATGCTAGGTACACACAATATTACCACGACCTGTTTTAGTAACTTTTCCTAATGCTGTGATGAGACAGCATGACCAAGGCAAGTTACAAAAGAAAGCTTTTAATTGAGGGCTTACTTACAGTTTCAGAGGGTGAGCCCACGATAATCATGGCAGGGAGCATGGCAGCAGGATGGCACGGTGCTAGAGAAATAACTGAGAGCTTACACACTGAGACAACAAACACAGGAGAGAAGGGGAGAGAGATTGATGGGGATGTCATGGGCTTTTGAAGCCTCCAAGCCCAATTCCAGTGACACAGGTCCCCCAAGAAGGCCACACCTCTCCTAGTCATTCCCAAACTGTTCCACCAGCAGAAGTCTAAGCATTCAAACATATGAGACAATGGGGGCCATTCTTACTCAAACCACCACACTTCCCCTAGCCAATAGCCAATGTGATGATTTATGGAGCAGGTGACCCAAGCCCAGGATGAGTGGGAGACAGATAGATATGCCAGGCAGAGAGAGCATGGGTATAGAGTTTATTTAGTGGGTATTGGGAAGGGTATAATAGTAATGGGGTATGGAGGGAAGAGAAAGAGAGACAGAGACAGAGAGACAGAGAAAGAGATAAAAGAGGAAAGTGGGGAAGAAGAGAAGGCAGAGACTGCCTCTTCAGAAAAAGAAGGGACAGAGAAAAAGGAAGAGAGGAGGCAGGATCAGCTTGCCTCCTTGGTAAGAGGAGTGGGCAGAGCTTCTCTCTTAAAGGGACAGGGTACCAAGGAGACAGGGCAGGCCAGCAGAATTATAATTATAACAGCTAATATACCTTAATTTTAACAAGAAAAAAATCCAGACGTATGTTCTGTGGGAGGTTTTACCCTGTAAAGACTTGTTTCTTGTACTTATTTAATAAAATGCTGATTGGCCAGTAGTGAGGCAGAAAGTATAGGCAGGGCGACCAAGCAGGAAGCAGAGGTGGGGCAAGGAGAACAGGAGAATTCTGGAAAGAGGAAAGGTCAGTCTGCTGTTGTCATCCAAACACAGAGGAAGCAAGATGTGACTGCCTCACCAAAAAAGGTACCAAGCCACGTGGCTAATACAGACAAGAATTATGGGCTAATATAAGTTATAAGAGTTACTGAGAAGCCTGAGCCAATAGGCTAATCAGTTATAATTAGTGGAGACCTCTGTGTATTTCTTTGGGACTGAACAGCTGCGAGATTGGGTGGGAGAGAAACCTCAGTCAAAACATGTGGTGTGTGTGTGTGTGTGTGTGTGTGTGTGTGTAAGAGAGAGAGAGAGAGAGACAGAGACAGAGACAGAGACAGAGACAGAGACAGAAAAACCGAGAGAGTTGAAATCAGGCCCTGCTCTAAATTACACCCTACTGTGGACAGGGGTTTTCAAATTAAGGCTTGTTCTCAGACATTCCATTTACATACAGTCTTTGACTCCATTTTGAAGATAGAGGGAAGTATGGACACACACACTGTACCATTTGTCTCACACCACCTGTGAAGCACACTGATGAATAATTGATATCTGCGAGTAGAAAGTGTGATGCCCTATACATTTATTAGGGGAAGATTAGGACTGAAATCTGGACATATTGCAAACACATAGGGAAACCAGGCCAAAGAATATATCAGACACACCAGACCGTGGAAAAGGTGCAACTCCCTCACCTGGACCCCCAAAGAGGGAAACACTTAGCCCTGAGGTGGTAACTATACCCATTGAGCTGTGATCTTGAGGGACTAGGAGTTACACAGACAAACTGATAGGCAGACAGATAGGGAGAGGGGCCATGACTAACTAATAAAGATGGAGAACTACCAAGATGTTTGCCTTCCTCCTTTCCCTCCGGATCTGAGACAAAAGCCTAAAACAAAGGCCTTGTGAGCTTTTTCTCCTGCCAGTAGGGTCCCCATCCCTGAGGGACTGGTTCAGCACATTCACGGTGGGGGCAGGACGAGTGTACACAACAGTCAGTCATCCTGTCTTATGTCAAACTGACCAACCTTAAATTAGAAGAAGAAAACCCTTCAGAGATTTTAAAAACTCCCAGTATTCCAGGGAGAGGCTGGGCTGTCTGTGTGTTTCCTCACCCATCATAAAAGCCTTTCTTCAACTGCTGATTCTGTCTGCTGGGGCCGCTCTCCACCACTGTCTCCCCACCACCACCCAGGCTGATGTTGACCCACCCATTGCCATTCAAGCCTTCAGTGGTTTTAGCTTTCTCTTCTGCAAAAATATAAACAAGAAAGTTCTGTCCTGCTCTTTCCATTTAGACAAAAAAAAAAAAAAGTCTCCATAATAGGGACAATGAAAGCTGCACTTGCAGCAAGTTGACTAGTTGCACTTGGGATTCTTATCTTTAAAATGCCATCTTTCTGGGAGGTTGCAGTGGAAGACCTTCGTAGGAATTTTTGTGGGGAGAAGGGTAGGTGAGAAGGCAGATCAGATGAAGGGTACCCAGACAGCTGCAGATAGTTGGCAGTACCTGCAGATCGTTCGGAGGTTCTAGGTTCTATAAATTTAAAGAAAACTTACAAATGGCAAAGTCTGATGGCTGCATTTTTCAGTTCCTTTTTCCAGAAACAGTCAGTTCTACAGCTAATCATTCGGATATAAAGAACGGTGATGCAGTGGAAAGCAATAAAACCCCTGCCGACACGGAAAGATGCCAATGCAGCTTCCACTGGACCTGATAGGTTTTCACTGTTTCATGGGCAGGGTCTCCATGTGTACCTCAGGTCGACCCCAAGATTGCTATGAAGCTGAAGGACTCTTCCTGCCTGGAATCTCAGGCTTGCTCCACCATGTGCTGTCCTGAACAGTTTTAACCCATTAGATATGATTCAGTCGGAGGCACAAAGCTAGAGGGAGACTGATGATAATTCACTCAACCATGTGACTTCAAAAACTAATTATTTAGGAGAAAAGTACATTTATTTTTTATTTATGCGTGTGTGTGTGTGTGTGTACCACATGTATACAGGAGTCCACAAAAGCCAGTAAAGGGCACTTGACCAACAGGAGCTGTAGCTTCATTGAGCCATTTCTCCATCCCCTTATATTAATGACTTCTAAAATCAACTAAAAGTAAGTGGAGCTAGAAGGCTTGGTAACAAAACAGCTTCTACACATAAGATGGAAACAGTTGCTTCAGGACCATGCCACCCTGGTGTTAGTGTTAGACAAATACTTGGTCAAAATCCTGAGCTCTACAATTTCATTACCTGTAAAATCTCCAAGAGCTGCATGCATGCATATACAATGCTCACAAGCACATTTACCTTACAATATCATCATGAGGATTAAAGGAAATAAAGTGCCTGAGTTCCTGACACTAAAAAAACAGAAAGATGGCTTGGTGGTTAAGAGCACCAAGGATCCAGGTTCAGCTCCCAGCACAGCCCACAACCCTCTATAACTTCACTCCTAAGGGACGTGACTCCTTCTTTCTGGCCTCTGCAGGGACCAGACACACAAGTGATTCACAGATACATGTACAGAAAACACTTACATACATTTTTTAAAAAAATTGTTTAGCGTCCCATTTCTACCCCACTCTGCTTTTCTTCCCTACACGTTTATCTTCTGAACACACACTGAGTCTTTCTGAGCCATGGTTGGGACCAAGTTTCCTTCTGGCCTGACAATGAATTATTTCACACGATTTAATGAACATGTATTGAAGGCCAGCACTGGGGTAAAATCATGACAATGAATTAAGCACAGACCCTTTCTGTCTGATGTGAGGGTGGAAGTAAAGGGAAGAACAGACAGAGGACGAGTTAAAGGATTAGTATACATCCAGAAAGGTCCTAGCATTCTGTAGATGATGTGTGCACAACAAATACTTTAGTAAGCCTGACCAGATGTGGCTGCAGAGATAAGGGAAACCAGTGAGAGCTGACGAAGCATCCTCCCATCCTAATGTGCCATCCAGGCTGCTATGATGAGGGAGAAAACATCTACTGTAATTGGTAAGAGCTACACCTATGCAGCATGCCACTGGGTAGGAGCCATGACTGCCTTCCAGAGACAGGAGAACAGGGTCCCATGCACAAACCAACTGCACGCTCTTCCCTCTTATCGCCTAACCCAACCAACCTCTAGTGCTAGCTCAGGCAGATGTGAGGGTGAGGAGGATGAGGGGCTTTGTTACCTCATTTTCTTTCTTTGTTTTTTGTTTTTTGCTTCTTCAAGACAGTATTTCTCTGTGGAGCCCTGTCTCTCCAGGAACTTGCTCTGAAAACTAGGTTGGCCTTGCACTCAGGGATCCACTTGCCTCTGCCTCCCGAGCATTAGGATTAAAGACATGTGTCATCAAAGACGTGTCATCACTATGCAGCTACCACCACATTTTCGTGAACAGAGATAAAAATTATTAAGATAGCAGGAGAATATGTGAGTTGCTAAAATTTGGTCACGAGATTGGGAGAACAGTTCTATTAGCAGTTGAGTCAGTGATTTTTCTTAATTTCAAGATACTTTCTTTTCAGAATATATCACAACATTAAGCTTTGGGCCCAGCCTGCCTTTATATGAACTACAAATGATTGCTTAGTTGCCTTAATATCACATTTGAAAAGAGAGTGAAAGCCCATATAAAACAAATAGTCAGATAATCAACACAGACAAGGATGACCCCTGTCTTCCAGCCTTCCACATTTCTGCATCTGTGCCAACCCTAATGGCCTAGGTAGCTTTAACTGTCAATTCATCTGGAAAAAAGATTCTTGACTGAGGAACTACCTGCACCAGAATGTCCCGTGGGCATGTATATGGGAGATTTTCTTGATTGTTAATTTGTGTAAGAGTGCTCAGCCCACTGTGGGTAGCACCACTCCCTAGGCAGGTGATCCTGAACTGTATTAGAAAGCTAGGAGAGAGGCTTGAGAGATTACTCAGAGATTAAGAAAACTTGCTTCTGTTCTAGAAGACCCGGATGTCCTGTAATGCTCTCCATAGACCAGGCTGGCCTTGAACACAGATATCCATCTGCCTTTGACTCCAGAATGCTAGGATAGAAGACATGCACAACCATTACCACCACCTGGCTTAATACATACATAACACAACACACACACACATATGAAGATTTTTTTTCATGTTATATGTATGGTGTGTTACTTGCCTGTATGCCTGTATACCACATACGTGCAAAAGATCCCCTGGGACTGGAATTACAGACAACTGTGTGCTGCCATATGTTTGCTAGGCATCAAACTGTGTCCTCTGGAAGAGCAGCAGGTACTCTTAAACACTGAGCCATTTCTCTAGCCCCCAGTTTTTCCTGTCATACTTTTTTGACAATGGAGCAAGTTCTTTGGTCAGAAGTCATGCTGTGCAGAATGGCAGCAGGCCTGCCATCCGGGTCCTGCCTTGACGTCCCTCAATAGACTGTAACTTGAGATTGTAAACTAAAATAAAATTCTTCTTTCCCCCATTACTTTGCCAGCTATTTGTCACAGCAATAGAAATGAAATTAGGACACTTGCTCTTACAAAGACAATTCAGAATTAGGAGACCTAGATCAAATGATTCTAACCTCTAACTTGAACTAAACTCTCAGGAGACATTAAAAGAATGCTATCTGTGCTGGAGAGATGGTTCAGAGGTTAAGAGAACTGGTTGCTCTTCCAGAGGTCCTGAGTTCAATTTCCAGGAACCACAAGGTGGCTCACAACCATCTGTAATGAGATCTGGTGCCCTCTTCTGGTATGAACACTACATACAGAACGCAGGCAGAACACTACACACATAATAATAAATAAATCTTAAAAGAAAAAAAGAATGGTCTATATAGACTGATAGCAGTGTAAGCACAGGTGGTGGTGTGGTGGTCCATCCTGCTGTCCTGAGCACAAGCCATGGTCAGTGTACTTGTATCCTGCTCCTCCACTTCAGGTATTCACTGCCCAAGTCAATATTGGTCATGATATCACTATGAATAGAGTATGGGTCTCCAGATCCATCAAAAGTGTAAACAGAAGCAACAGTTGATGCGGCCATCTGTCAGAGCACCCAATCACCCACACGCATCTCAGGCAGGTTACAGTGCCAACAGTCAGATCAAGGCCATCATTTGTTGGTCCCCATATCCTGGATGAGTAATACTGCTCATTTGTGGCAGGGGCTTTACATGTGCCTGCTCATATAGTCCCTTATTCACATGATACATAAAGTTGGTCATTTTTCTCTTACTCCTCATCAGAGCTGCTCTGTTATTCAGTATGAATTTCTGTCAATGACATTAGCTACAAGCGTGCCAACTAATGCACCATAATATCTGCCAGGCTCAGCTATGATTCTTACTCCAGGAAATACTGATCGGGTTTGATCAAAGTGGTGATCTCTTCAGATGCAAGCTTAACATCCTTAGATACAGGAAAGCGACCACCATTCTCAAGAAGATATTTGCACACACTAACCTCAGCTCCAATAGCAGAGACGCAGCACACTCAAAGTCTGTGTCTTATGACCATTCCCAACAAGGAAGTTGACACCAACCACTTAATAATTAGCTCTCTTGCTCTTTCCCAAAGAATCCTTCAGGGCTTCTTTGTTAATCTACAGCAAAGGATGTGTGGGTGGGTGGGTGGAGGGGTGTGTCTGTGTATGTGTCTGTGTATCTGTGTGTCTTTGTGTGTGTGTGCTCAACAGTATAGGGGCCCACAGAAGCCATGGGTGTCAGATGAACATGGAGTGTTTGTGAGCTGCCTGATATCAGTGTAAGAATAGAGTTCAGGCCCTGTGGAAGAGCAAAATATTGCTGAGAGAAAATTATAGATGTTTCTTTAAAGAACTCTATTAAAGGATGTTGGGGGTAAGGATATTTAATTTGTTCTGTGTATTCCTGTAATGTAATTTCCCAATTATCATCATGAATTAATAAAGCCTCCAATTGTTGTTTATTGTTGGGAATAATTATGTATTTTTTAAAATATTTATTTTTTTATTTTTATTTTTAGCTAAGAGCGTTTTATTCCTGTGGAACTTGGATTTACATTTATTTCTTTTAGACATCTTAAACAATTACCTGGGGGAGGGCCTCTTTTGCCCTCCTTCCTTTCCCCAAGGCAATTCTTTTGTACATGACCTCCTGATCCCCAACATTTACAACAAGTGGGAGCTAAGGGGTTCTTTTGACCTCCTCCATAGGTTTGCTTAACATAGGCACTGAACTTCTGTTCCTTCATTGCTTCAGCATAGGCCATCTCTAGGACTATAGCTGGTGAGGCTTCTATACAGGCTTCAATGTAGTCCTGTATGGTTCCTGTCTTTCTGATGGGCCTTATAAGATCCTGGCATAGAACATTGGCATTTTCCCATGCCAATTGTTTAAGGAGCATGTCTGTGAAGAAATCCCCCAAAGACTGCTCCGATTGTTTCAGCCCTCTATTTGCCATTATATGTTTAAGTACTGAGTAAAACATTCTTTCCTGCTTTGATTCAGTGAGCCCCATGATTACTTATGTGATTACTTGCACTTAACTGATGAACCTTTATCAGCGGGACTGTAGCTCCCTGGAAAGAGCCTACTTGTTACCTTGAAAAAAAAGAGAGAGAAATTACTTGTCCAAGGTCTTTGTTCAGGCGCCACCTACCATAGACCAGCTCAGGGGAGCCCCTCAGACCGTGGGAGATAGGGTCTTGGTAACAGGAAGGCACGAGGTCAGCAATGACAGACAGATATAACACACAAGAGAGTGGTTTGAATCTGTTGTAACTTTATTGAATTTATGTTTTCATTATATAGTATTTAAACAAAGAACAAACCAGAAGGTCATGTATCATTAGTTGGCACAGTATGAAAGCTTCTTTTAGTCACATCAGTGATGAGCAGGTATTAGACATAACATGTTCTTAGAAGGGGAACTCTTGTCCTTGGAAACAAAAACCTCAGGCAAGTGGGTACATCTTATCTAGGAATAGAAAGTTTTTGTCTCATAATTGCTATCATGGCCCTTTTTTTTAACCCTTTTTTATCTCCTCTAGTGACTCTTTGTATCTGTTGAAATATACTTGTTTATATTTTCTTATGTAGTAGGCATCATGGGGGTTGGGATCTAGCAAGTCTATCCATAAATGGTAGAGCTAAGTAATTTTGGTTTTGTCCCTCATATATCACAGACTTATGACTATCATCCTCATGTCTTCCTGTGAATGAGGTCATTTAGTGACTCAGTTATATTCCTGGGTGGAATATAACTTTATTACCCCATGAGCCTTATATATTGGAATACTTAATCTTGTAAGGGATTTTTCCCTAAATAATCAGTCTTTTCTAGGAAAAGTTCCAATTGTTGTAACTCATCCATAATGCCATCCCCCATTGATCTCTATTTGCTTACAACCAAAATTTGCACAAGGGCTTGAATAACTGGAGGCATCTCGAGAATTGTTTTAGCATCAAAATCAGAATTATTATTTCCAGGAACATCAAGGGGTTCTCTGGTAAGATTATGTGTTTGGCCAAGTACAGCAAAGAACATTATCAGGAAACAGAAAGAATAGCAGAGGCAACTAACCATCTATGACAGCGGTGAGAACACAATCTTTCATTCGGATTCATGACTTGAGCTAATTACCAAGGAACCGCCGGAGGCCTATCCGTGAAAGGTACGAACCTCCCTGTGTCCTTTGAACCAGAGGCATCATTATCACACAGGCAACACCACTGTGGGTGTGGCACAACAACAACAAAAAAGTTTAGCCATGCTTTTTATTTTGGATAGCTCTGTTTGCTGACAGCGTGCCATGGCTCCTTTAAGAGATGCTCCTGATTCAGCAGTAGCATGCACACACACACACACACACACACACACACACACACACACACAAAGCGTGGTTTCAAAGCAGCAGCTTCGGGTACTGTGCTGCCAGCATGAACTCTTTCAAGAGGCTGAGCACTTGAATGTGGTTTGTGGGCATTGTGCTGCAAGTTACTTGGTAGCAGCATGGGCCAGCTGGTTACCAGAGTTGAGGTGATGAGCGAAGCTCCCACCTGGCAGTCTCAGAGGCAGTAAACAGACCTCCACAATGTTGGACTGGGCTGACCCAACAGGCAGGACCACTGAGTTGGTCCTAGTCAAGCACATTTAACATTTTTTTTTAAAAAAGCAACTTCTGGTCAGAAAATAATTATAGATACAAAGTAAAGAAAGATCCAGATTTAAAAAAATACCTCTAAATGGGTCACAGTATTGGATAAATATATGAAGTCTTGGGAGGAAGAAGAAAAAGGATAGAGATAGTTATTTTTTAAAAATTAAATGGTTAAAAAAATCAAAGTCTTTAAAGACACTGAGTACAGACCAGTCATAGATTAAAAGAGTAAAGAAAAATAAGCCACATAAAGATGGAATATACACAGAGTTTGGATTATGTATATTAATGTGTTTTCTTTGAAGTTTTGACTGTGACGGAGCTAAATACAGAGAGAAATTTAATTGTATGGGCTGGTAAGCTAAACCAACATGTATATTTTAAAGGTATCTTGACTTCAAAATTTGGGTCGAAAGAAGGACTTGTTGCTTTGGAAACGAGGTTCTGTTTTTGTTTTTACATAGGATAAGAACCTGTGGATTCATTCCAGACTAATGTGGTTTGATGTATCAAGACCCCCTGAAACAATACTGTTAACCTCAAAAATTACTTTGCCCCCAAAACAGCAGGAAACAGTTTGAAGAGAACTACACCCAAATTCCCAAATATTGCTTATAAATGTTTCTTTACATTTAAAGGAGGATATGATATAGATATCAATACTTTGCATTGGTATGGATATTGGCTTATTGATACAAATTTAGGACCAATTTTGTTAAACATACATATACATATATATGTGTATATATATACATATATATTATACATATATATATATATACATATATATCTGCTCTTGATCAAGGTATTGTGATTGTGCAGCTCATTTGAAAATGTAATGTATAAGTAAGAAATATAGGTTAATAGATAATAATCTATAATAGCTAAATTTGTAGTCATGTTACTTAGGTTTTCTAGATATATCAAGATATATTTCAGTTACATAGGTATTCATCAAATCTATCAAAGACCTTCAGTACATGGCATTTAAAATGTTTTAAGAACTTAGGACTTTTCATGACAATGAGAAACACCTGCTCCTGGCAGCGTCAATCTACTTGAAGAGTATGATGGGCCTTAAAAAGACTCTTTATGGAGTTTGCTAGCCATTTGGGCAAGAAACTGCTCTTGCCTGAACTGTTTGAATAGACTTGCAGGAGCCACAGAACAATGACTGCTGAAGCTGCCTAAGGGTGAGACAGTCCTTTGGGGTTTCTGCTACATGAAAGAGTCTGCCAGACATTCTGTAGGACACAGAAGAAAGTGACTGACAAACTGTCAATATAGGTGGAATACTCTTTGAAATTTCTTGCTTCTTGGAAAAGTCAGCTGGATACTATGAACCTATGGGCTGAAGATGGATACCTGCAATGTTACAGAAGAACTTTGGGTGACTATCCAGGCAGTGAGATGTCTCTGCCAATTCTAGAGTTTTGAAAATTGCTTACAATGCACTTCCTGTTAACTTAAGTAATATTATAACTTTCTGGGGTCTTTGATGGAATTGATGAATAATTATAATTATAGTTTTCTTAGTTATAATAAATGATAAAGTAGCTATAAATATTGTTACTATAATTCTTGCTTGATACCTGTTTTGTTATATGAAATCTTACTATGTTAAAGTTAAAACCATTCTTTTTATTTAAACAGAAAGGGGAAATTGTGTGGGAAGTCCTGTCTATGTGTTTCATTTATTGGTTAATGGATAAAGCTGTTTTGGCTAATGGATTAGCAGAATAGGGCAAAGTGGGAGTGCAAATCAGGTAGAGGAAGAGAGAGTAGGCAGATTCAAAGAGAAGCCATGTAGACACTGCCAGAGACAAATGCCTTGCTGGAGTCCGCTGAAACTTTGCCTGCAGGCCACAACCTCGAGGTGATGTACAGATTAATGGAAATGGGTTAGCTTAGGATATAAGAGCTAGCCATAAATATGCTTAAGCTATTGGCCAAACAGTATTGCAATTAATACAGATTTCTAAGTGATTATTTTGAGTCAGGTTGGTTGGGAAATGAACTAGCAACCTCAGCCAAAACAGTTCCAGTAATATCTTTTGATTGTTTTGCTTTAATTCTATTTTCTTGACCTAATATTCTGGAATTTGTCAGTTCTAATTCTCTGTCTCAGTTCTAATTCCAATTTCAATTCTCTGTTACAAATCTCTGTTCCAATTCATTCTTGTTCTAATTATGTTGTTTTCTCTTCTTCTTTTTCTTCTTCATTTTTCTACATTCTTTATTCTTCTATATTCTTTACTCTTCCAATATTATTTCTTCTGTTGTTACAATTCCCAAGCATGTATGTATATATATATATATATATAGTAATTCTCGAGAACACAGGTATTCTTTGAGATAAATAGAAAATCTTATCAGCTAATTTGTAGCTAACTGCAGCTGCAGCTGTGGGAAGGTTCCAACCATCTCTTAAAAAGCCTGCAACAGGTTACAAAGGAAACCAAACCATTGAAAGATCTAAGGAAAAGGCAAAGAATATGTGCATTATTTTACATTTCTTAAGTGTGATTAATAATACCTGGACATGGTTGGTCAGTTAGGTGTTAATGATCTCCTGAAGGACTATGATACACCAAGGATAGACACTTAAAATACCACACTAATTCATCAGAAATCTTGAAGGACAAGATCTAGGAAGGTCAGACACCAGCAATTCCATTATGTGAAACTTCCTATGTGATCTCTCCAGAAGGACTTTCCTCTGGCCCAATCATCCTGTCAGGGAGGTAATTATAGAGAACAGGCTTCTAAGTATTTTTTATTGCAGTGTGGGACAAAAGGTTTGACTGTCTTATTTTATTTCTGAGGATATACAGTTTGGGTAAAGTCGTCCTACTAAGAGAACACAGGAAAACCGTGCCCACCATATGAGGAATCCACAGCAGGGAAGCATGCAATCACACAAGAGAATGTGAAGTTAGAGACAGCCAGCAATTCCAAAGGCAGTGTTTTTCACAGGCCGTGCGTAAGTAACCTTAACCTCCAGCAGACGTATAAGTCTCTGGTGGGTTGGCCTTCTAAATGTCAGCTGATCTACTGCATAACCTTGTGGATACCATGAGAACCTGGGTTGGTTCTGTCACCCGAGCTGTGGCTGGGGAGCACTCAGCCCCCCTTGTAGGTGATATCCTTCTTATTGTTGTTGTTTGTGTTTTGAGACAGGGTCTCATTAGTCAGGATCACACCCTAGGCTGTCCTGGAACTCACTGTGTAGACCAGGCTATCCTTGAACTCATAGAGATTTGCATGACTCTGCTTCCCAAGTGCTGGGACTACAACCTTGCTCCATGTATGTGACTCCTCAGAAAGAAACAAGACAGAGGAACATTCCAAAGAGAACATTTACAGGACAAAGACCAGAAAGACAAAAGGATAGTCAGTGTTTGGTAAAACTGGTGTTCTGGTGTGGAATGGACCATAGGGTTTTGTGCTGAGCAAGAGATAGGAAGAAAGCAAAACAGAATAAAAAGTGTTCTATGGCCAAGCTAGCTGCAGAACTGAGATTTTATTTTTAGATCAATTTTTTTTTTTAAATGAGGTCCTCAGACTAGCAGCTTCAGTATTACTTCGGAACTAGCTAGAAGTGTACCTTCTTGGGTCCATTCGCACACCAACTGGATCAGAAACACTGGGAGTTGGTAATAACAATCTGTACCCAGGTGAGCCCTTTAAAAAAAAGTGTGTGTGTGTGTGTGCACGTGCACGCGCATATGCACATGCATGTTACATGTCTGCAGGTAGCATATGAGAGAAGGTGCCCAGGAGGCCAGAAAAGGTGCCAGATCCCCTGGTATTACAATTACAGGTGATTTTACGCCTTTAAGAACACTTAGCCACAGAGGATTAATCCAACCCTTTATCTTTAACCTATGATCAAGTTTACAAAGCAATGCTTTGGGCATCAGGAGGCCACCAAAAGCCACCTCAGAAAAGAGATTAGATCAGAGTTGTTCTCTCAAACATAGTGAGGGGTCTGAATAATACTGCATTGTGTATATGAAGTACAGTTCTTAAATTTTTGATTATTTTTATGTGTATGAATATTACCTGCCATGTATGTATGTTTGTGCACGATGAATGTGCCTGGTGCTCATGGAGATCACAAGAGGGTGTCAGGGTCTTTAATTCCCAGCACTTGGGAGGCAGAAGCAGGCAGAACTCTGTGAGTTTGAGGCCAGCCTGGTCTACAGAGCAAGTTTCATGGCAGGTTCCAAAGCTACAGAGAAGAGAGAGAGAGCGAGAGAGAGAGAGAGAGAGAGAGAGAGAGAGAGAGAGAGCGAGAGAGCGAGCAAGCGCAGCCTGGATATATGCAACAACTTGGGAAGGAAGTGAAGCAGGATGATCAGAGTTCAGGCCAGTCTGGGCTGCATGAGACCCTGTCTAAAAAAAAAAAGGAAAGAAAAACCAGGATTGAAGTAAAAGTAGCACTTCCCCTTAGTAATTATGTTGCCTTTGGTGATTGACTAATACTCTCTGCACACCAGTTTTCTGTGGAAAGACTACAGCTACTAATTGTATTGATCGCATCAACACAAGGTACACACAGTGTACCAAATAAATGCTTGCTATTATTCCTTGGCAAAATGTTTTTATGTGTGCATCTGTGTCTCAGGGAGAGCTCAAGTCATGTCATCTGCCATTTTGGAGAGTGGTTGGAATGCAGATCCCCAGAACACTCTCTGCTAGGATTTTCTTCTGACAGGGAAACTGCTTTAGAGAGAACTGTGACATGCCAGACAGACTCTGCAGGAGGTTTAGTTCTTCTTTACTCACGTCCAGGGAAAGAATTAGAAAGACTATAAGAGAGATAACATAGACTGCTGGGATTGAGTCAAAGGGTTAAGAAAAAATCAAAAGAAAGAAAAAAAACTAAACCAAAACCAGAATACCCTCCAAAAAACAAACAACAACAAAAAACCCCACTACATTTCGGGTAACAGTTATTAGAAAATTTATACTAAGGCAAGGTTATTTATCTGTTAAATTTAAAACAGAACATATTCAAAAGCACAGCATAATATATGGAGGTAAAATGTAGAAAACATGTTCACATCTGTGGCGGAGCGAGTGCACCCTTTGAGGCCGATTCCAAGGATCGGGAAGAGCAGAGCCCATGATAAAGGCCTGGCCAGAGTCTCACCACTGCATGTTGGGGTAAGAATGTTTTCTGCCAAAGATTTGAGGAGCTCATCTTTTTATATGCTCATCCCTCTGCTGAGCTGAGTCAGGCAACAAACACACATTAAGCATCAACTGTCTACTAGGTTCTGTATCCTGAAAATTCTTCTTGTTCTACTTATCATCAACGGTTGCCTGAACTCCTTCCTGGGCATGTTTCTCACTGTGGGTGGGGAGGGAACTGGAGGTTTTTTTCCAGTCAATCCTGTTTTTAAATTTTCCATTTACACAAGGGTTTCACTTTCTGATTTACACAAGGGTTTTACTTTTCTAGTCAGAGATTAAAAACCAAACAACTAACATACTAAGAAAGAGATAGCCATGGAACACAGTCAAATGTTTTGAGATTGAACTTATTGGCCTTGGGTTTAAGTACCAACACCAAAACCAAACCAACCAAAATAAAAAAGCAACAACAAAAAAACCCAAACAAACATGTACAGTCAGGCATGGAGCGCATGCCCTTAATCCCAGCTCTCAGAAGGCTGATGCAGGCAGATACAAATTCAAGACTAATTTGGTCCACAAGGAGAGTTCAAGAGCTGCATAGTGAGACCCTGCCTCAAATAAACAAATCAAACAACAGGAGAAATCCACTTAGTTGCCAGTTATTCAGTGAAAGATATAAAAGGTGATTTCATACTAGGCAGCACCCCAAGAAGGAGATCATATTTCCTCAGCAAATATTTGAAATCCTTTATCTTTTTCTTTTCTAAAATTTTCTGTGTCTTTGTGCGTGCACATGCACGCGTATGCATGCACAGGCTTGTCTGGAGATGCATATACAGGTCAGAGGGTAATGTAAGATGTCTTTATTTCTGTCCATGTAATAACTGCTTTGTTTGTTTGTTTTTTGATAGAGGGTCTCACTATGTAACCCTGGCTGTCCTGGAACTTGGGCTATGTAGACCAGGTTTTCTTGGAGATGGCCTGCCTCTACCTCCCAATTCCTGGCATTAAAGGCATGCGCCACCATGCCCAGATGCACCTGATTTCTTGAGACAAGGTCTCTCAGTGAACCTGGAGCCCATGGTTTTGCTTTTGGCTGGACTAACTAGCCAGTGAGCTCCAGGAATCCTTCCATCGCCACTTCCCAGGGCTAAGCTTACAAGTGAGTGCCATCACCCCAACTTTTACATGGATGCTGCAGATCTGAGCTCACGTCTTCACACGTTATGAACTCCCCAGCACATATCATTCATATTTTGCCTTCCAAGAAAGAGAAACACTCTGGAAATCACTGGCAAGCAGACTTCTGCTTTTATAGAAACTACATCTACTCAACATGAAAAATGCTCTAAGTTTTTTCTACAAAAAGATTAAGGCCTGTCCTAATGCGGTCTCCTAACACACTCTTTTGAAAGTGGAAGACGTCTTCCGAGCGCTTTCCTTACTCAATTCCTTTTGCTTTCAGCTCCTCCTTGACACGTGTCAGGTAATGAGGATCAGGGTAGCCAAAACTGCATGAAGAACAAAGAATCTTGTTAGCTTCCTCCCAAATAATTCACGAATCTGTACAACAGCCGGGTATGGTGGCATAGGCCTTTAATCCCAGCACTGGGAAGGTGACAGAAGTCCAATCTCTGTGAGTCTGAAGCCAGCCTGGGCCACACAGTGAGACTCTGTCTCAAAACAACAACAAAAACAACAAAAATCTGTACAATTTACATTTGAGAATGTAGTATTCTAGGATCCAGCATCCTCGGGCAATCAGACCAGTGACTGATATCTAGTCACTGAAGTGCCCAGCTGACTGACCAGCATCTGTTTTCCAGACAGATTGCTTAACACCGTAGCTCATTCCAAGTACTGATGCATGTAATGTTATAAATTCCAAATTCTACAGAGAAGGTAATCATACAATAGTGGGACTTTGAAATTGGGAAACTTGACAAGGTCTCAGGATAGTTTTCTTTTGGAAGCCACAAGTAGAGGAATTCTGAGTTTTATAAAATACAATCAGATTTCAAATTACATCTCCCGCCATCTTGGGGCTCTTGACAATGAAGGCTTTTTTCTACCATGTTTCATCCATGTGAGTTCAGCATCTTTGTGGATTTATGGGAAGACAGGGGTGAGGGAGAGTAAGATGACCTTAAAAGAAACCAAAGCAGGGCTGGAGACATGACTCAGAGGTTAAAAGTACTGACTGTGCTTCCAGAAGACCAAGTTCAATTCCCAACACCCACATGTCAGCTCACACCTGTCTGTAACTTCAGAGGATCTGACAGCCTCACACAGACATAAAAGCAGGCAAAACACTAATGCACATAAAAGTAAATAAATAAAGAAAGAAACCAAAAATCAAAGCAAATAACATTCCTAGGATCTTCCTTTCAAATTGACATAAAACCCTAAATTAAATCAATGTGGGCACCATTCATCTTGGGTTCTGAAACCCCTTTCTTCTGATGCATTTTGTGGGAGGGGGTGTAGAAACAAGGTTTCTTTGTGTAGACCTAGATGTTCTGAAACTCTCTCTGTAGACAAGGCTGACCCGAACTCAGAGATCCTCCTGCCTCTGTCTCCTGAGTACTTCGATTAAGGTTGTGCCCCTCCCCTGCTCAGCTTTGATACAAAATTTACTAATCAAGGCAAACATTATGAATGGCAAGTATAAAGTTGGAGGGACCAATTTTTTTCTTCAAAACAGTGTTTCTCAACATAGCCCTGGCTGTCCTGAAACTTCCTCTGTATATAACATGAGGGCTGGCTTGTTGGGGTTACTGTCCCGCCCAGTACCCCACAGCCGGCAAGCCCCAAAGAAAATCACACAGAGAGTCTACAATAAGTTATACACTGATTGGCCCATTAGTTCAGTCTTCCTACCAGCTCCCATAACCCATTGTCAGTCACATGGCCAGTACCTTTTCTCAGCTGGGCTGCTACATGTTGTCTCCTTGGAGATCTGCGCAGGAATGCCAGGGAAGCTTCCTGCTTCCCAAATCTCCTGTTCTCACCTCTAATTCCTGTCTGGTTTTCCCGCCTATACTTCCTGCCTGGCCAATCAGCATTTATTTAAAACATGATTGACAGGATACAGAATTGTCGTGCACCATCTGTAGACCAGGCTGGTCTCAAACTCAGAGATCCACCTGCCTCTTCCTTCCAAATTCTGGGATTAAAAGTATGTGCCACAACTGCCTGGCTGGGACCATTATTTTTTTGTCTTTAAGTTATCATTATGGATTTGTATTTTGCTGTGTGTGCTGGCTAGTTTTAAGACACAAATTGGAGTCATTAGAGAGGAGGGAACCTCGGTTGAGGAACTGTCTTCTGAGGTGGTGGTGTCACACAACTTTAGTCTTAGCACAGAGGTAGTCTGGCCTGGTCTAGAGAGTGAGTTCCAGGATAGCCAGAGTTATACAAAGAAAGTGCCTCCATAAGATCTGGCTGTAGGCAAACCTGCAGGGAATTTTCTTTTTTCTTTTCTTTCCTTTCCTTTTCTTTTTTGAGACACGGTTTCCCAGTAGCTATGGAGAGCTGACCTGGGACTCACTCTATAGATTAGGCTGGCTTCAAACTAAAATCCAACCACTTGCCTCTGTTTCCTGAGTGCTGCGATTAAAAGCATGTGTCATCACTGCCTGGCAGGATTTTTTATCTTTGGTTTTGGCTTTTCATGACAGAGTTTATCTTTGCAGCTTTAGAACCTGTCCTGGAACTTGCTCAGTAGACCAGAACTCACAGAGAACCCACCCTCTGCCTCCCAAGTGCTGGCAATAAAGGCATGTGCCACCACCACCTGACACACTTTCTTAATTAGTGATTGATGTCCAGTCCATTGTCAGTGGTGCCACCCTGGGCTGGTGGTCCTGGGAGGGTATAAGAAAGTTGGTTGAGAAAGTCATGGGGAAGAAGCCAGTAAGCAGCATCTCTCCATGGCCTCTGCATCAGCTCCTCCAGTTTACTGCCTGGTTTGAGTTCCTGCCTCTCTTCCCTCAGTGACTGATTCAGAAGATGTAAGGCAAATACACCCTTTCTTCCATAGGTTGCTTTTGGTCATCACAGCAACAGAAACCCTAGCTAAGACACTGGGCTAACATCTACTGCTAGAATGCCTTTCATACCACAGCCTCAAACGCAGCACTTAACACCCCCTATACTTTGTTCAGCACCCATAACATTCCAAAGGGCTCTTACTTTTCTGGTCCTCCAAACGTGGATGTTTTGTGATGGATGTCATTCCATGTAATGACATTAGAGGCTCCTGATACTCGAGAGACCCCTACTGTGAAAATCAGCCTGTTCTTAAAGGCTTTTTGGAGCAGATCCAAGACCTTTCTTCCCTCCGTATTATCAGGCAAGTATGCAGTTCGATGTGTTCCATCATAGGGCTTTCCTGGGTTTGGGTGCTCATCCTGCATGAGGAAAGGAAAATGTTAAATAAAAAATGGCATGCCTCTGAAATTTACTATACTAAAGGTGTGTGCATTATAGGTGAAGCCTACTGAAAACCAAAAAGAAAATGCTGTTTTGTTCATATTCTGAATAATTCACAATTCTCTTCAGATTACAGTCGTACCCACCCAACTCCTCCCATCCTGGCATATGGTCTCTACCTTCAAAAAAGGCATAAAAGGCTAGATGTGCAGCTTGGCAGTGCTTGCTTGGCATGCACAAGGGGCTGGGTTCAACCCCCAACACTGTTGAAATAGCTGAAAAGACATCCAAGTTCTAAGTGAACAGTGTGGCCTCTAGCTAATTTGTTCCCACAACAATCACTGAATGAGTTCCCGGGAAAATATCATCAAAGAGGCTACAGGAAGACACCTTGGGTGCTGGTAACTCTAGCAGAGCCAACAGAAACTCACATTCCCTGGTACACTTACTGTTTGGATGCCACTTGCCATAATGTATTGAATCACAATTGTGCCACAGTCTGCATAACCCGGAAGTGACTCTCTTGAAATGGTGGAAGTCATGGTTCCCTTTGGCTGGTTCCCTGTCTGGATACCGTAGGAAGTCTGACACAGAGGACAAACAGGCTTGAATGACAAGGCCTTGTCGATACAAGAGGAGCAGAATTCATGCTTGCACTTAGGGAGCACACGCTTGTTGCTAATGGTGTCCATGCAGATGGCACAGGAATCTTCCTTATCATTCGCCTTCAAGGCCCCAGAGCTGTCAGCAGAGCCTCTGAGAGGAGGTGAAGCCGCATTTGAGTCATTCCTGTCGATATCCATGGGTGTCTCGTGATCCACATTTAATCTCTCTGCAGACGGTAGGGACAGTCCCATTCTTTTGAACATATACTGCTTTGCTTGTGTAAGCTGATTTGGCAAACCCATCAAAGTCATTGACTCTTTAGATATCCCAAAGTGTACATTTGGGTGCTTTTCCTTTAAGTCATCGACAAACTTGGTCTTGTGTAAGTGAGCTTTCCCCTTGCCGAAATGTTTCAGCTGCAGGACTTCTGTTGTTAGCTGGTCCCTGGCATGTTGGACAGCATCAGTGAAACTGGCATAAGAGTGCATGGACAGGTCAGCCTCCTTATCCATGGGGCCAATTAGAATGCAGGTTTTCTGGGTTTTCTCCTGGACTTTTACACAAGTGTTATACTTCTGCTCTATCTCTGAGATTTCCTGGAGCAATGCTGGTTTTAGAAGGTTGAAGAGGGTTGAATCAATCTCAATCCCTCTCATGTAACCAAAGGACATTATTTTCACAGGAGTCTTGAAGGAAGTTTGGGAGACTTTTTCTGTGGCGGCTGAAATGTCAGCTTGAGACCCGAGGAGAGTTAGCTTTCTTCCCTGTCCCTTTATCAGGAGCTTTGGGAAGCAATGATTCAACTCCTGGCTGAGTTCCATTGCTCTCTGAGGGTCCTCTAAAGAGACACAGTCTTGCTTCAGCATTTGGGTGCATCTCTGAAAGTCTCTGATGAAAGACTCACAGGCTGCTTTTATGTTGCCTTGTTGGCCAGTGGTGAAGGAAACAGAGGCTGTATTGGGAGCACTGTCTCGGAATTCAATGTTTACACCAAACTCTTTCTCTATGGACTCTATTCTACCAGGACAGGCATGTCTGAAATATTCAAGGGTAAACACAGGAACTTCAAAACAGCTCTCAGAAACATCTTCTAACCCATTTGTTGGTTCCAAAGAGGAAAAGCCCCTGCCCGAGTCTTGCTGGCTGGGTGGCTCTCTCTCCACATCAGAAGGGGGGTATTTGTGCGTTGGGTACTTCTGTTTCTGCTCACTTTTCAAAAGCTTCACACTCAAAAAGTGATATATCTTCTCAATATCTTTGAAGCTGCCACACACCTTCGCAATTCCATCCTTCCCCTCCACGCTTCTGACGCCAGGGCAGACAGAGGCTATGTGTGCCCTCTGCTCTTTGGAGAGCAGATCACAGTTCAGCTCAGCGGTCACAGCAAGAAAGACCTGAAAGTTTAAAAGATACAGGTACAAATTAGCTCTCTCGGATATGACTTCTCTTCAGGAGGACACCCAGGAACACACAAAAGACAACAATCTTTCTTGTCTTTTTTTTTTTTTTTTTTTCAAGCAGGGGTTGACTCCTTTAAATCTGCTGAGAAGAGCATTCAGTTGCAAGCCAGGCTTGTCAGCCCCATTTGGACATTAGCCTCACCTTGGGGGAGTTCAAAGATGAATTAAACAAAGATAGCCCAGGCCAGGGCTCACTGCAGAGGTCCACCTAACTAACTGGTTTGCAATGAAACCTGCAGGCGAACATTTCCTAAGAGATCTGTATCTAGAGACACAATTATCTGCTTGACCCTGAGGATTGAGGGTGGGGAGAAGGCTGCTCTCTGTGAAGTTGCTGTGGTCCTCAAGGAAGAGTTTGTGAGCTTCGGAGGTAGCTCTAAAGCCAAGAAGAATTCTAGCCCCCATATCAATACGCTTTTTTAAAGTTACCCTCTTACTTTAAGAAACATGAAAGCCGAAACACTCACCTCACGCAAAGTTACTAAGTCCTTTTACACCTTGGTTTTTAGAAGTGCAGTGATGCAATAGAAAGTCCAGGTTGGGAGAAAAGGGATATAGGCAAATTGAGTGTAATATAAACAAAACATATCTAATGATTTGTTTCCACTCAAGGTTTTTGAATGATTTTTTGTTGTTGTTGCTATTCCTTTTTGTTTTTAAGATGTATTTATTATGTATACAGTGTTCTGCCAGCATGCCGGAAGAGAGCAAAAAATCTCATTATAGATGGGTATTAGCCACCATGTGGTTTACCAGGAATTGAACTCAGAACCTCTGGAAGAGCAGTCAGTACTCTTAACCTGAGTCATCTTTCCAGCCCCTTGCAGATGATCTTTAAACCACATGGAAACTTCTTTCTCTACATTACAGCTTCAAGATGTTTCCAAATTTCAGCCTGTTTGTCAGTCCTCTCTAGGTCATCGTCGTCATCATCTTCCTGGCTCCTTCCTACACCTGTACTCAACCCAGCAGCCAGAGTCATCCTTTATCAATGCCATCCAGGGACTGGAGAAGGACTCGGTGGTTAAGAGCACTGGCTGCTCTTCCAGAGGCCCTAAGTTCATTTCCCACAACCATCTGTCGTGGGATCTGCTGCTCCTTTTGGCGTAAAGTCCTACATGTACATAGAACACTCATATAGCTAAGATAAATAAATCTTTTTTTTTTTTAAAGTGCAATCCAGATCCCTCATCATCAGGCTCAAAAATATCAGGTGAAGATCCCCAGTTGTGGGAGCCCAAGTGTGACTCAGTTTCCATCTGGAGTCATTTCTGACTTGAAGAAGTCATTTGAGTTTAAGCTTGCTTGCCTGATCTGCTTTTTCCAGTAAGAAAGTTCTGATTAAGCCCAAGGGAAAGAACATTTTTGCCCAGGAGAAAGGACACAGTATCTATTAAGATTTGGGATGGGGTGTGCCAGTTGGAGGCACTCCTCATTAGAGATTAGAAGCTGTTTAGCTGACTGAGATAAGGAACATGATTTAGCTCCCTCCCAAGGACCATGCAGGGAGGTGGCTAGCTGCCCTTTGTTCTGCCTTCAGTACTTAGCACAAATGCTGGCTGAGCATTTGCCTTCAGTCCTCCTAGTCTATCCTGTTTCTGTCTTCACTTCTCTTAATCTTCCATTTCCTATAACCTCACACTCCCTCCAGGTACCCCTTGCTGATACCTGTTGGAGTGGACTCCCAACACCCACTGAAGTTAAAATCCCACACCCTGTCTCACAGTACCCTTTCCTGTCCCTAGCTCTCTCCCTTGCTCACTGCCTCCCCCTCCTCTTGCCTCCTTGAGCTTCAGTTCCTGTGAGGCCTGTGCATGTGCTTCCCTCAGCCTAGAATGTTCTTACTACAAAAACAGGAAGCTAGAGAAAGGTCTGAAGTGTCCCCATTTTACAACTGGGCCTGAGTTTCAGTTTCCTAAAAGGACAATCAGGAGACAGCAAGCACCAGGCCTGAGGCACCTTCCACAGTACCTCAAGGCAATGACCAAAAAGGACAGTTCCTGTAATCTCCCTAAAACATACCCTGCCTTGCCCAAGTATGCCCCAAAGGGTAAAACTATAACCACAGCCAATTAAATTGTACTAATGTAGCTACAGCCTGCTTAACCAATTATATTTGAGGTGAACCTAACTGTCACCAAAAACTCCCCTTAGCTGTGCTTAAAAGAAGCCTGCCTGCTCCCCTCGGGGTCATCGCCATTTTGTACAGGTGAACGGCCTCACATACGCTGATAATAACACTCCTTGCTCTCACACACTGTTTGAGTCTGGGCTCTTCCTTCAGCATTTCCTCGGACCCTGACACCAGGTCCTTTAATTTGCTCCCGTTCTCTAGATGAAGCATCATGTGGTTTGTTTGTTTACACCCTGCTAGGATGGTGGCTCTGTCACTGTACTCATCCTCCTTTATTCTTCCCGCACTTGTCACCAGAAAGAATTCTAGTATACATCTGTTTACTCTGCTTTGTTTCCCTTACTCGATGTCAAGGCCCTAAGAGCAGTCCACACTGTGCCTGTGCCCCAGCCCTACGACAGTGCCTGGCACACCTTAAGCAGTACCTATCTAGTTGTTGAATGCATTTGTTAATGGCTGGTGCTTTCTCATCATTTAAGCCTCAGGCTCAATGTCACCTCAGCAAGAAGGTCTCCCATCTTCCCCTTGCATGCCTTCACCCTGTTCCTCTCTGACACAAAACTCCTTTTTTATTCTCCTAGCACATCTCTGTCTTTGAAGTACTTTTCCTCAGTCCATTTACTTCCTCACGGTCTGCAGACCCCTTACTCACTACAGGCTGCATGAGGACAGGAATCCTGTCTCTGTTTATTCACCTCAGTAGCCCAGTGCCTAGAGCAGCACCTAGCTCACAGCTAGTGCCCAGCTAAGGCTGCTGGACCAAAAGGGCAGAAGCGGTGACCTAGGGGCAGTTGTAGCAACAGTGCCAGCTCTTCTGTCAACACTCACCTCCTGGACAATAGAATCATCAGAATTATAAACAGGCCATTCACCAGACAGTGCTTCATCCAGAGACTGTGTCACATACGGAGAACTGGAGCTTGGAGCCTCAGCTGGCTGTGTCACAGATGGAGGTCTGGAGCTTGGAGCCTCATCTGGCTGTGTCACAGATGGAGGACTGGGTCTTGGGTCCTCCACTGGCTTTTTCATGGTTTCCAGGAAAATGGCCACAGGTTTGTCATCAATCATCATCTGGTGCTCTCTCTTTTTCAGTACTCTCTCCTTAGCTTCAGGGGAGACATGAAACACACACATTCACACGGAAATGAGAGAGAACTACAGATGACCCCTAGTGTCCTCTCTGGGTTGATTCTAGGAACTTCTGAAGGCACCATATCCAGAGATGTCCCTTATAGGTTTAGGACTTTCACACAAGCTACCCATATTCTCTCATATGCTTTTTGTTTGCTTGTTTATTTTTTAAAGATTTATTTATTATGTATCTAGTGTTCTGCCTGCATGTGTGCCTGCTAGAAGAGGGTACCAGATCTCATTACAGATGATTGTGAGTCACCATGTGACTGAAAATTGAACTCAGGACCTCTGGAAGAGAAGCCAGTGCTCTTCATCTCCAAGCCATCTCTCCAGCTCTGATTGTTTGTTTTTGAGGTATAGCCTTATTGTCTACGGCCATACTACCCTGAATGTGCCCGATTTCGTGTGATCTCAGAAGCTAAGCAGGGTCGGGCCTGGTTAGTACTTGGATGGGAGATATAGCCTAAGTAGTCCTTGCTTCCCTGGAACTTCCTATATAGATCAGGCTGGCCTTGAACTCATAGATATCTGCCTGTCTCTGCCTCTAGAGTGCTGGGATTAAAGTCCTGTGCCTGCACACATGGCCTTCAATACACTTTTAAGAATCTCTAGATGGGCCGGGCGGTGGTGGCGCACGCCTTTAATCTCAGCACTTGGGAGGCAGAGGCAGGCGGATCTCTGTGAGTTCGAGACCAGCCTGGTTTACAAGAGCTAGTTCCAGGACAGGCTCCAAAGCTACAGAGAAACCCTGTCTCGAAAAAACCAAAAAAAAAAAAAAAAAAAAAAAGAATCTCTAGATGGCTTTAATCCCTCACACAAGGTAAACACTCTGGAAATACATGTTATGTTGTATTGTTTAGTTGGATGAACCCTAGGATATGGCACTGTTGTCTATGTTTCCTCAGGATTGAAACATTCTATCCTGCAGGGAAGTTCCTAAAGCCAGAAGGTAAACAAGTTAAATTAGCTGCAGGAAGTCCCTGAATCTGACCAGGTTCCCACCTGCTAGAGGTATCAATAAAGACTGCTGAGAGTCGCTCTGACTGCAAGGAAGACTCAGAAAAGCAGCATTGCAGAGGAGACTCTCTGACAAGCCAGGCTGCAAGGAGACCAAAACAAGACATCTGCCTGGAAGAAACAGAAACCTGAAGAACTACTTGGAGGAGGTTTAGATCCACTGAGCCACCTAAAAAGGACACTCTCCCAGCTGCTGAGCTGCTGCAGCCTATGCAATGTGCTTCAAGTTCCCAACTTTGTGAGCTGTCACCCATGCTGTGCTGGGCTCTGGTGATGCAGCTGTCTTTGAGTCATTTCTGCTCCTGTAAGTAACCCCTCACCCATACTCCTGTAAGCAACCTTAATAAAAGTCATTGGTTCACCGTGTTGGGCTTTGGTGGGATCCTTCCTTTGGTCTGTTGTGGGATTCTTATATGAGGTGCGTGGACATGTGTGTTGTGTCTCCCCCGGAAGAGTTTTGTGTCCCAATAAGAACAGAGGACCTGAGCAGTTGTGTCTGGAATTCTGGAATAGCAGGTTATTGATGGGAGAAAGTTATCTGGAACTCAAAAATAGGCAGCTTAAGTTTTACTGTAGAACATCATTTGGTTATTAGAAGCCAGATTTCTAGTCTGGGAATGAAGGTGTACACCCACAATCCTAGCACTTTAAGGGTAGAGGTAAGGGTAAGGGGATCACGAGTTCAAAGCCAGCCAAGAGGACATAGCAAGACCCTGTCTCAAAGTGGTGAGGGCAAACCTATGCTTCTGAAATGGTCTTAAACTCTCATTTCAATGACATAGAATGATATTGTATAGTTAAGTGGGGAAACACCTGCCAAACTAAGAAATCAAAAGTTTAGAATGATTTAAATTTAAAGTGATCATAAATTACTTTTGTAATCCTTAAAAAACAAGTCAATGGGCTGGGCGGTGGTGCATGCGCCTTTAATCCCAGATGTGAGTTCGAGGCCAGCCTGGTCTACAAGGGTTAGTTCCAGGACAGCTAGGGCTGTTAGAGAAACTGTCTTGAAAAACCTCTCCCCCCACCACCACCACAAAAAAAAAACAAGCAAATAACAACAACAAAAACAAACAAATCAGAGGAACCATTATTTACAACAGTAAAGTGCTTTGGGTGTAGCTCAGATGGTGGAGCTCTTGCCTAGCTAACACAGGGCTCTGGGTTCCTGCCCAGATCCCCACCCCCACACTTCCCCTTTCTCTTCTCTAGCTGGACTGCAGGGAAAATTTGCAACTCAGATAGCTAAAGGAAACTTTTCCTAGGAAGCAGCAAACCAAGTCAGGGGCTGGGCACATCTAAGACTCTGTCCCTCACAGTGAGATGGACAAAGTCTGTGGGCGGCAGGGGCTCCCACAGGCAGTGCCGCACTTCCGTGGGCTCTCCTCGGAAGCATGAATGGATCTGTTTGGAACCTTGCAAGGTCTGCCTTCGCACCTGATCCTGGCCCGGTTCTGCTGTCCCTACTCACCTGCCCTTTCTAAGAAGTTCACCTCGAAGGTGTTGGCGGCTCTGGGGCCCACGGGCTGGACACTGCACTCCCCACCATCTGAGGCCCGGCTCTGGAAGTATATCTCTAGTTTCCTGTGCGCGTAGTTGATGGACTCTGGCAGCCGCACGAATAGCGGGGACGGCGGGCAGGGACTGGAAGCCATGGCTGTCGGCGTCTTGCTCGCTAGGGGCTCAGGGACTTTGCACAGTCCGGACAGAGCAAAGATTTTTTTTTTTTTTCCTCAGAAACCCGGGCTGCAAAGTTTCAGTTTCATTTCCCAGGAGGTCCCTCCCTGTTCCCCGCAGAGCCACCTCCTTTCTTTCCCAGAGGTCTCCTAGGGCCGTCGCTCCGGTGAGTAGTTTTTACCTCGGGCGGTGGGCTCTTGGGGGAAGTAATTTCTCCGGGGTCCCAGGTAGTCTTCTTCCTTTCCAAGATCGGAAGAGTGTCGGGAACCGGGATCCCAGGACCAAACCTCCTAAGGGAGGGTGCAGCAGAGAAGGATAAAAAGTTTTTCCCATGTTTGTGCTCTTTCAAACTATATTGTTTGGATTAATATTTCCTGAGATACGATTCTGAATTCAACTTATAGTTACTAGTTTTCATAGAAATTGAGGGCGTTTACCTGGTTGGTGACCTGTTAGATGGGGACTTAGGAATTTTCTGCTTTTGGGTCCTTAAGATAGCCAGCGGCACAGATCTGCTTGCTGTCCAGAGTCCGCCCAGAGTGAGGCAGAGAGGCACCTGACCACAAGAGTTGGTACCTGTGAACAAAGCAAAAGCCAAGGCCTCCAAGAGCTGGTTTCAAGCAGAACCTTAAGGTGAGGTGGGGGAGGGGAGGAGAGTACCCCAGACAGGAGAGCTGTTTTCTGAAGTAGCTGAGAGCTCAGTCCCAAGCCTGGGAGCAGATGAGATGGGTCAGGGAGAGGATGAAGAAGGTTCTTTTAGATCTAGAGTGCCAGCAAAAATGCAGTGGAGATTATGTGTGTTAACTGTAAAGTTTACACACATCGTGATGGTTTACAAGAGGACGGCTCATCTTGTCAATTTGACTATGTCTGGAATCACCTAAAACCCAAGCTAGCTGGGTAGAGCTTGTGAGTTTTCTTCCTTCCCTTTTTTTTTTTTTTTTTTTCCCCGAGATAAGGTCTCTCGGTGTAACACCCAGCCCTAGCCGTGCAGGAACTGACTTTACTGTGAACCAGGCTGGCCTCCCCAAGTTTGTGCAATCCGCCTGGCTGTAAGTGATTTTCTTAATTGTGTCATTTCAGGTGACAGACACACCCTAAATCTGGACCACACCTCCTGGTAGCAGTCTATATAAAAGGAGGAGGAAAAAGGAAGCTTTTGCTTCTTTGCCTGCTTGCTTCTGGTCAGACAAATGCGCGGCACGAAACAGATGCCCTGCAGCTGTCTCCCAGGAACCTTAGAAGTCTTTCTTCTGTGAAAACAACACTGCCCTCTGGAGGCAAGGCGGACCTTGTCCCTGCAGTCGGTTAGTATCCAGCTTACTCAAGATGTATGTATGCATGACCAACTGTGCTCTGTTTTGTTATTTTTTTCCAACTGTACAGTTTTTTTGCTCTGATGTACAGTTTTTTTTTTTTTTTTTTTTTTTAAATATTTTTATGGTTTATTTAACTTTATTTTATGTGCATTTGGTGTGAAGGTGTCAAATCCCCCAGAACTGGATTTTCAGACAGTTGTGAGCTGCCATGTGGGTGCTGGGAATTGAACCCCGGTCCTCTGGAAGAGCAGTCAATGCTCTCAACCACTGAGCCATCTCTCCAGCCCCTAATGTACAGTTTTTCTATTGCAAAGACATTGTAAATCACTCCAGAGACTTAACGATGGCAACAGTTTTAGACCACTGTATTGTTTTAACCATGAGTCTACTCATAATCTTTGGTTTTTATGTACTAGGCTAAAATCATGAAAATATGATTTTCTCCAGAGTTTCTGACTTTGATCTAGAGACCCTTAGGTCTGAGCTGTATCACAGGTTCAGTAGAACACGCCCCCTGCAGGTTCAAGCAGTTTTCTCAATCCTCAAACACTCCGTGGGGAGCCCCACTGCTCAAAGACGGCTGTTTGGAGACTTTCAGTCTTGCCACTTTGTTACCACTTTTTAAAGACACCAACACCTTCAAGGTCTGGCTTCTATCTCATTTCCATAAAGTTTTTCCTAGTCCAGCCACTATAGTTCCCCCTCCCCCACCACCCCCAAATCCTGACTTCTCTTAGGACGGATATCAGAATTCAACAGAAGGTAGACAGTAACAGTAGCAAAATTACTGCTACTCATCATCCAGTTCTCATCATCGACATGAAAACCAAAAATTATTTTCAGGTCTCCTATGGTATGTTCTTTTCTTTTCCTCCACTCCCCCCCTTCACTTTTTTTTTTTTTTTTTCCAAGACAGGGTTTTCCTGTGTAGTCTCGGCTGGTATGGAACTCTGTAAAACCAAGCTTGCCTTGAATGCCTTGAACGCAAGAAATTCAGATTTCTCTGCCTCCCAGGGCTGGGATTAAAGGTGTGCACTGCCACACCCATTCACCTATGGCATGACACATATATACATTTACATACCTTTAATCCCAGCACTCGGGAGGCAAAAGCTGGTAAATTTTTTTGTTTTGTTTTGTTTTTGTTTTTCGAGACAGGGTTTCTTTGTGGCTTTGGAGCCTGCACTGGAACTAGCTCTTGTAGACCAGGCTGGTCTCGAACTCACAAAGATCCACCTGCCTCTGCCTCCCGAGTGCTGGGATTAAAGGCGTGCGCCACCACCGCCCGGCTTGCTGGTAAATTTTTTATTTGGAAGCCAGCCTCATCTACATATCAAGTTCCAGAGTAGCCAGAGTAACATAATGAGTCCCTATCTCAAAAACAAGAAAAATAACCCAAATTCCCTCACTTTTTGGTCGGTGCTAACTGTATGCTTTCTATTTGATCTCAGGAATAGACCACCCTCTCCAGGATCAGCAGACTACGCTTGGAAACACAAACTGGTATAAATAAACAGCTAAAGACCCACGTGAGACCCAAAGGATGGATTTTCACATGGTAAAAACATAAATACCTTTTTGTCATGAAGTTCAGTCATTACATGAAGAGTTCTTTCCCAACAGTAAGAAATCTGGTGTCTTCAGTTATGGCTGGCATCCTCATGGTTTTACTAGCTCAACGAAAGTTTCTCCCTAGATACCTAAGTTTGGTTCCTAGCACCCACATGGTGACTCACAGTGTTGCCTGTAACTACCGTTCCAGCAGTCTGATGCCCTCTTCTAGTCTTTTTTGGCCCTTACATGCATGCGGTATACACAAACTCACGGAGTTTTTGGGGGGGGAGCTGGAGAGATGGCTCAGTGGCTAAGAGCACTGGCTGCTCTTCCAGAGGACCCAGGTTCAATTCCCAACACCCACATGTATTATCATTATCTGTAACTCTAGCTCCAGGGGATCCAGTGCCCTCTTTTGGCCCATGGCATACATATGATGCACATATATACATTTGGGCAAAACATCCATACGTATACAATTATATTAATTTTTTCTGTTTTTTCCTAGTACTGTGAAAGAAATGGAAAATCAAGAATTTGCTAATATAGTTAAATACTGTGGCATACACCTGTGATTCCAGTAGTCAGGAAGCTGAGGCAGAAGAATCACCATGTGTTCCAAGCCAGTCTGAGCTATGGAGTAAAACCCTGTCTCAAAATTCAAAACATAAAAAGAAATACATAATATACTTATCTAATTAGCAGAATCAACTTGGGTATGGATGATCTTTTTTTTTTTTTTGAATGTCATCTTCTAGACTAGGAATGTATCACAGATGATGAAGGGCTTGTCTACCATGCATATGGCCCTGGGTTCAATTGCCAGGATCATAAATTGGGCCTGGTAGTAGTAGCAAGTTCAAGGCCAGACTGTGCTGCATGAGATCCAGCCTGGGTCACCTCCATGACATGTGGATTTTCCTCAGTCACTCAGCAGTTGTCTTTCAAGATAGGTAAGGAGTGCTCAAGGAATGAAAATGGGAACAGAGAAAGGCACCTTGTCGAGCAGATCAGAAAATTCCCATTTAATGTTTGTGTTGTAAAAGAGGAAAATGAAGTGGGTCCTTACAGATGTGAGGAGGGGCAGCTGGTGAAGCTCGTCCTGTGTTTTCTGTTCTGGCTAGGGAAACCCCACAAGACTTTGGAAGCTGGGCTCTGTCTGAGAGTTCTGGCTCATCTTTGTTGAGGCCTCTGTGCCTTCTCGGGTGTTAGCGTCCAGCTTTTATCTTATTCTGAATTAGAAGTTCATCGGCTGAGCCTGGTAGTACACACCTATAACCTGAGCGTTTGGGAGGTTGTAGTAAGAGGACAACTGCTGGGAGTTCAAGGCCAGCCTGGGCAACTTAGTGAGTTCAAGGCCAGCCCAGCTATAGTGTGAGGTGAACAAGCAAAAAGTACATTTATCTCTAAGGGACATAGGATCGGTACTTGATGTAGCATTTAGTATTTTCAGTATTTCCGGCACACAGGCTAAAAAGAACACTACAAAAATCAACAAACCAAGACATTTCCTTCCCCAACCCGAAAACCCATGCTCTGAGCAGCGCTTCTTCTTACTAGACTGTGTATACTGTCTGCCATCTCCACTTTTGCATCTTAGAACTTTTAAAGGAGCCATTTTCATGTTTTTCACAGGGTACTGGAGCAGCAGCTTACGCCGAAAGACCAGGTATGATCACCTCACTCTCACTCTTATTTAAGGAAGGCTTTGCTCAGCTCTTCCCTCAGTACAGAAGAGGTCACACGGAAGGAGACTGCCTCCCCCTCGGGGGCTCAGGTGTGTGATTGCAGGCACTTAAGATGCCAGCTCCTCCTTCAGAAGAGGAACTGCTTCAGAGGCATTGGGACAGCTGAAGACGTGTTCTCTTTGGGTCTCCACAGTCCTTTTCCGTTGTTGGCAGATATGATACTCTTTTCTCTATTCATTTGTTTGAGGTGGTCTCACTTTGTAGATATGGCTGGCCAGAAGTCAGATCTGCCTGCCTTAGACTCTGAATGCTGTGATCAAAGGTCCACATCACTACTCTCGATCCTGTGAGATGCTTCTGACTATAGCTCGACAGCCAAAATGGGCAGGAAGGTTGATCAAGAGCTGAAAGAGCCAATCTGTCTAATTCTAGGGGTGGCCCATTAGAGGTTTCCCGTCAGTGCTCAGGCCAGTTGAGACCAGCTGCTTAGATATGGCTTCTTTAGGGTAGAGAGGTCACTAGAAGTCTTGATGGCTCAGACTAGAAACGGAGTAAATTACTACATTTAATCTGTTTTAGGATGCATGTTTTCTTGCATTTTGACGTCTCTGAAATGATCCCCAGTTTCACTGACATTCATCTTCCTTTCTCAGACACAGAGGCTGTGTTGGTAACTCATTAAAGACTAGACACTTCCTCCCGAGATAATTTAGACCAAGAGCAAGCCCAGAATTGAAATCTCCACTTCTCCTCATGTTCTTCATCCTTCTGTAGTTTGTGATCTGTAGTCTGTCTCTTGTGTGTATCTGTGTCTGTCTGTCCTTGTGGTCTGTCCCTAACATAGGGCTTTCTGTTATTTGGCAGCACAGAAAACACAGTATGGTAAAGGAATTAAGATTTTTTTTTAAAGGGTTTTAGAAGAGAAGTTACTTTACTGACCCCTGCTGACCCACAAGCAGATGTTCTCTAACAGATGTTCTCAACCTATATCCATGTGTTGCTTCCAGCAGTTATGAGTTATTTTGCTTAAGGTTACTTTCAACCTATTGACTGCTTTCAGCAAATGATTACCACCACACACACATTATTCTGGGTCAGAGACATGGAAGAATCATAGTTTAAGATTAAAGCTACACATTTAGTTTAGGTTATAAAAAGGGATTGCATAAGTATGTATACTATTGCATAGTAAGGTTGGTTGGTTGCATTTTTTTAAGATTTATTTATTATGCATACAGTATTCTGCCCGCATGTATGCCTAAATGCCATGTATACAGTATGAATAGTGTATTCTGCCAGCATGTATGCCTGCCAGAAGAGGGCACCAGATCTCATTATAGATGGTTGTGAGCCACCATGTGGTTGCTGGGAATTGAACTTGACCTCTGGAAGAGCAGCCAGCACTCTTAACCTCTGAGCCAGCTCTCCAGCCCTACACTGTTTTCTTAAAGGTGAGATTAGAAGGCTGGATATGCAGTAGAGAAACAGATTGAGTACATATGTTTAAGTGATTTCTAGGTATGTTATTAACTTGATTGCAAGGTCTGACAAAAGTTCAGTTTCTGATGGCAAGAGGGATTTTCAGAAAAACATATTATCATCACTGCACAGGTTGGGTTATTCAGGAACTGGATTCTGAGGTGGAGTGAGGAGTATAGAAGGTTTATATGAAAGAAAAAGAGAAATCCACCAGGCTGTATGAAGATCTGTGCTAGGTGGGTGTGGTGGTAGTCCCAAGGTTTAGGAGGTGAAGGAGGAGGATTATAATTCAAGGACTACAGAGTAAAGTCTTGTATTATCACCATCAACCATAAAATTGTAATGATAAGCCCACCACCACCACCAAATTGAAGTCTCTGGCAGCCTGAGGTGTGTGTTTGAGGTGTCCCACAGGCATAAGTGGCCTTGCTCAGCCTTTGATGGTCAGGGGGCTTTTCAAGTGACTTGTCATTGAAGACTCTTAGATGTCCTTGAGAACTGTGGCTAGTGCTGAGGTGAACTTTAGTGGCTAAGAGCGACAGACTTCGAGATAACTAGATTTTCCACAAGTCAAGGAGGACGTGAACAACATCCTATATCTCATAGTGTGAAATATGCAGTAAGTGATATTTATTTTTAAAGACAGGATCCTACTATGTAGTTCTGACTGGCCTGGAACTCACAGAGATCCTGTCTGCCTCCGCCTCCCCAGTGCTGGGTTTAAGGAAAGGCATGCACAGCATAGAAAATAATTTTTTAGTTACTTGGTTGTAACTCTGTTGATTTTGACTGTGAGGACCGGAGTACGTGCCATGAGGCTGAGGTTGTCAGCCTTCGACCCATTGTCCATCCTGTGTTGCCCATCTTCCCTCAGTACAGCTCTGAGCAGTGACTTGTGGGAGCAGGATCCATAGCTACTGTAATGACCACTCCAAAACTAGATCTAGAGTTATGTGATCTGCTCAGCCCTCTAGTAGAGTTAAGCTTCATCTGCTAATCAACACACACATTATCCTTTTTTGTTCCTGTTTTTTGTCTTAGTTTCTTACTTTCTCTCCTTATCCAGAACCCCTGGTGTTTTCTAGAAACATCTCTTAAACTACTTACACTCTAAAGTCTTACTTACTTCAGGATTTTCTTCTAAGAAAACATAAACTTAGACACAAAAAGAGTGAAGAAGTGTCAGGTGTGGTGGTGTGCGTCTTTAATCCCAGCACTCGGGAGGCAGAGGCAGTCAGATCTCTGTGAGTTTGAGGTCAGCCTGGCTTACAAGACCTAGTTCCAGGACAGGCTCCAAAGCTACAGAGAAACCCTGTCTCGAAAAAATAAAAAAGTGAAGAAGTTATGAATACAGCTTCCCTATGTTTTTGATTCATAATGAAGTCATTTTAGTATGTATATGCACTTGGCATGAGTCTTCCCAAACTCACAATTTTTACATATATTCAAGACATTCTTAGCTCCAGTACAAGGTTTTCTCACTTAGAGGGTTCTGACTAAATGCTGCCACACACAAGCCTGAGCCCTTTTTAGGTGACTTGGCATTGAAGACTCTTGGATGTCCTTGGCCTGATTCCACGTGTGGATGAATAGCAGAGTCAGCATAGAGGGGAGTGGAAGGTCATCTCTCTTTAGAAGTAAGAAACTCAGTCTCATGGTGTGGAAAGGAAGAAAGTCCTTTTCAAAAGAATTATCTTTCATTGCTTTCTTGTTTTGTCTCTTTTCCTTTTCCAGCCAACGATTCTTTCAATACATGTGTAATTCCTGTCAAACACAATGTCTTCGAAATTTTAAAAAGCAATGAGAGTCAGCTATGTGAAGTCCTCCAGAATAAGTTTGGGTGTAGCTCTACCCTGAGCTGTCCAGTTCCAGCAGGAAACAGAGCTCCTGCTCAGCAGGTCTTCAGAAGGAGGCTGCATCCCGGGATAGAGCTATCTGTCTGGAAGGATGACCTCACCAGACACGTTGTTGATGCTGTGGTGAATGCAGCCAATGAAGAACTTCTGCATGGAGGTGGCCTGGCTGGAAGCCTGGTGAGAGCTGGTGGTATTGAAATCCAAGAAGAGAGCAGAAGGTACGTTGCCACCTATGGCAAAGTTCCAACTGGTGAAGTAGCTGTCACAAGAGCAGGAAGGCTTCCTTGCCATTGGATTATTCATGCCGTCGGACCTCAGTGGACAGCATTGGCTGACCAGACAGCTGTTGGATTGCTAAGACTTGCCATTAAGAGCATTCTAGATGTCTGCATACAAAACACACACATTAATACGGTAGCAATTCCAGCCCTGAGCTCTGGGATTTTCCAGTTTCCTCTGGACTTGTGCACACAAACAATTTTAAAAGGTATCCAGGAATATCTCCAAGGGAAGCAACCGAATAATGATTTGGAAGAGATTCATCTGGTGAGCAATGAGGACCGCACTGTTGCGTCCTTTAAAGATGCAGCAGAACGCATCCTGGGGAAGGATGAGCTGAGCCTCTGGATGAGTCCCAGAACTATCCCTTCTTCCAATGTGACACTTCAGGTTGGCCAGGGCCTGACTCTCCATATTGTCCAAGGCTTCATTGAACAGCAAACAGTAAGTCTTGGTTTTGTTTTTCAGGGTTTTTGTTGTTGTTGTTGTTGGGTTTTGTTGTTGTTGCTGTTGCTCCTGTAGAACTCACGAGATCCACCTGCTTCTGCCTCCTGAGTGCTGGGATTAAAGGTGTGTATCATCACTGCCTGGCAAGTCTTTGCTTTTATTCTCTGGCACTGACAGAGTGGAATCCTGGATTATTCGTAATGTATGAGTGCTCTGTCTGCATTTATGCCTAGATACCACATCCCATCATAGATGGAAGTGAACTGAACTCAGGACCTCTGGAAGAGCAGTCAGTGTTCTTAACTGCTGAGCCATCTCTCCAGCCCCAAATTAATTGCTAATTATGAAGATGTTTAAAGTGGAAGACCATAGAATGTATCTCTTTGGGGTTAAGAATGTGGACGTTGGGGTTAGGCTATCTGGATTGGAGACCACCTTCATTAGTTCCTAACTCAACTACTTTCTTTCTCCCAGTCTTCAGTCCTTCTGTGAAACACATTACAGTAGCACTGGACATCTGAAATCTGGAATCAGCATCCAAGAAGCACTTTCAATACTGTGCAGCACATGGTTAATATGGAAATTAAAATTAGGCTATGAGTCTTAGGAATCATAAGGAGTTAGAATACTCTTTGATCCCAAAGAACTTGAGCTCCTTTGTGTGTTTGTAATTTTTGAAACAACAAAGTTTTTTGCCATGCCACCAAGGACTCAGTCCTCTTGACTCAGCCTCAAGCACTAAATTTTTATTTTATTTTATTTTTCTATAGAACCTTGTGTTATAAAAAATTAAAAATGCTGCAGGAGCCCCGGCAACAGTAGGCAGCAGAGACGCTGTAGGTTCCCAAGCAGTGGTAGCAGGCCATGTGGCGTCAGGCGGCAGGCCCTAAGAGCAGCCAGTCCCAGGCAGAGATGGCTGCCAGTCCCCAAGCGGTGGCTGGTCCCAGGCAGGGAGACACGTGGCGGGTGGGCAGGAGCCAGAGATGTGGATAGGCACGCCATGCAGAGTAAAGTTAAACGTTTATTAGGGTTATGGAGGGGAAATGGGGAAGGGGAGAAGAGAGACAGAGAGAGAGAGGGAGAAAGAGAGGAGACAAAGGAGAGACAGACAGAAGTGTGTGGGGGGAGAAGTGGGGAGAGAGAGACAGAACCTGCCTCTCCCTAGAGGAAGACAGGAAAGAGAGAGCTCTCAGGCGGGAAGCTGAAGATCAGCCTGCCTCAGCAGATGGGGGAGGGACTGGGCGTGGCTTTTCTCCTAAAGCGCCAGAACCACAACACCTTGGGTGTCCTGGAACTCACTCTGTAGATCAGACAGGTCTTGAACTTCGCCTGCCTCCGCCTCCTGAGTAATGGGATTAAAAGCTACTACGCCCCAGCTGAGCAATAGAATGAATGAATTTTGTGTGTGTGTGTGTGTGTGTGTGTGTGTGTGTCTATGTGTGCTTGTGGGTGGAGTTGCACACCTGTGCACAGGTGTGTAAGGGCCAGAGATCAGCCTTGGTTGTCTTCCTAAAGTATTGTCTACCCTTCTTTTTTTGAGGCAGAGTTTCTCATCCATCTGGAACTCGCCAGGTAGACTCTGCTAACTGGCCAGCTAGCCCCAGGGAACTTCTTGTCTGGGCCTTCTCTGGCTTGCTGGGATTATAAGTGCTTGTTACCACACTTAAGCTTTTTATTCCCTTCTTCTTTTTTTTCCTTTTTTTATTATTACATTGTGTATTTATTTTTTTCATGTTTTTCTATTGAGCTCTAGATTTTTCTCTGCTCCCCTCCCTGCCTCTCCCCTCCCCCCATCCCTCCCCCAAAGTCCCCATGCTCCCAATTAAGAGATCTTGTCTTTTTCTACTTTTTACTTCCCATGTAGATTAGATCCATGTAAGTCTCTCTTAGTGTCCGTATTGTTGTCTAAGTTCTCTGAGACTGTGGTTTGTAGACTGGCTTTCTTTGCCATCTGAGCTTTTCACAGAGGTTCTGGCAAGAACTTTACTGAGTCATTCCTGTAGTTCTATTTTTAGTCCTTAAAAAAATCCTTTATTTGCAAATATTTCATTGGGAAAACCAACCACTCAACATTTCTGAAGCAATCTATCAATAATAGTAAACAAAAGTAGTACTTAGGAATACGGACAGGCATGGTGGCTTACCCTTGTAATCACAGTAATTGGGAGGTAGCAGTTCATTGATCAGAAACTCAAGGTCGTCCTCAGCTCCTTCAGTTGGAAGAAGCCAGCTTTGGCTACATGAGACCTTGCTTCAGAAATTTGCGGAAAAAACAAAAACGAACAAATGAAAAGAAAGGAGGGGTGGTGGGGGACAATTCTGTATTCTGTCAATCATGTTTTTAAATAAACACTGATTGGCCAGGCAGGGAGAGCTGAGCCACAGGCATGGTCTCAGAGTACTTTATTCCCAACCCTGAGTGGGCACACAAACATCCAAGCCCACAAATGCTCCATAGCTGGAGTTTCTACCAGCTGCAGGGCCCAGGGAGCCAAACTGTTGCATGAGGAGGAGCGGGCTGTGGGGGCTGCATTCCCCAGCTCCTGGCTCCCAGCTCCTGGCCCTGGGCCTGCTTTTGGCCCTGGCTAGTTTATACCCGGAATAATTACACACAAACTGTATTCATTTAAATACTGCCTGGCCCATAAGCTCTAGCCTCTTCTTGGCTAACTCTCACATATTATTTTAACCCATATCTAGTAATCTGTGTATCACCACAGGGTGGTGGCTTACCAGGAAAGATCCTAACCTACGTCCATCTCAGACCGGAGAAACATGGCCTCTGCCACACTTCCCTTCTTCTCAGAATTCTGTTTTGCCTACTCTGCCCACGTAAAGGCTACCCTATCAAAAGGCCAAGGCAGTCTCTTTATTCAACCAATGAAAGCAACAGAAATACAGAAGGACCCTCCTACAGAGGGAGGCTGGAGAGATGGCTCAGTGGTTAAGAGCATTGGGTGCTCTTCCAGAGGATCCAGTTTGGATAGACTCAGTGAAGTTTAAAATCATATCTTTTTTTTTTTTTTTTT
>JAQHUG010000517.1:686514-712418 GCA_028555095.1 Dicrostonyx torquatus | reverse complement strand
CCACATTGGGATTATAATTCTCCAGGTGGACTTTTGGCCAGAGACAGGTTTATAACTTGCCTTTTAGCAGGCCTCCGCAAGGCTGCTCTCAAGCTGGTAAACTACACTAAGCTCGCAGAAATAATTCAGGATACAAAAGAAAATCCTTCAGCATTTTTGGAACACCTCACAAAGGCTATGTTACAATATACTAACTTAGTTCCGAGTCACGGCACCAAATGTTATAATTAATTTTCAATGGGGTACCCGGTAACAGGTCCCCAGGGTTGAGACCACATGGTCAGATCAGCAATGGCGGCTGTGGCGGTGGCGGGAAGCATGAAACCAGATGGATATTAAAGTTAAACATTTATTGAGCAGAAAGAGAGAGAGAGAGGGAAAGGAGAAAGACAGAAGAGAAAAGGGGGGGGAAGGGAGAAAGAAGGGGGGGAGAGGGAACGGAAAACCGTCCATGTCTCCAGAGAGCAATGGACAGACCACAAGGAACAGGAACTCCGCCCACAGCAGAGGAGTGGGCGTGACCCGCTCCCAGGGTGCCCAGAATCACAACAGAAGCATTATTGAATAACAGTCTTTTTTTTATTGTATTCATTTGTTGTCAGCAGCTTTAGGAACCTTATATTTTCTCAAGAGTGCCAGTGTCCCCTAATGGCAAGTTCAGATTGCTCTTTTAGGGTAAAACATTTAATGTCCCTGATAAACTGAGTACTGTCACATGCCTGGAATCCCAACACCCCAGAGACAGAGGCAGACTTGATCCAAATATGAGGCCAGCCTGGTCTGCAAATCAAGTTGCATGCCAGCCAAGACTACTCAGTGACACCCTGTCTCAAAACATATAATACCCATAGAAGTACACAAGTTTCCTTTGATGGAACCAAAGACATTGGGGTAATCAGAATTTGGGCACTGAAGCAGCAAGAACACAACCACCTTTAGCACTGCTCCAGAGTTATGAAATATGAGATAAAGTGGTATAAAATATAACTGGTGTCTATGTGTAGTCTGTTTCCGTAGAACAGTGGCTCTCAGCCTTCCTAATGCTGCTACCCTTTAATATAGTTTGACATGGAGTGGTAACCCTAAAATTATTTTTGTTGCTATTTTGTAACTGTAATCTGCTACTGTTGTGAATTGTAATAGAAATATCTATGTTTTCCAGTGGTCTTAGGTAACCCGTGAAAGGGTTATTCAAGGCCCCCTAAGGGGGTCAGAGTCACAGGTTGAGAACTGCTGCTGTAGACTGACTGGTTAAAGTGGTTACCTGTGGAATAGGTGGATGATTGTATATCCATGAAGAAAGAAAGCTAGCTTTCACTAAAGACCTTTCGGTCTTGTTTACTTTCTTTAACCTTGTGCATGAGAACATAAAGACATGAGATGGCAGGGAGTTCCTAAGAAACTTTATTCTTTGTTCCAAAACAGCCTGCACAGAGATAGTAGGAAGTGATGGAGGTAAGGCAGAGAATGAAACCTGTAAGGGTTTTCTCAAAAATCACGTGGATTAGGGATTTTGCTCAGTGGTTGAATGGTTGCCTAGCATGTGAGTTCAATCCTTAGCACTGGGAAAAACAACACAACTGGGCGTGGTAGGCTGTGTATGCTGCTAATTTTAGCACTGGAGAGATGGTTCAAATTTAATCTGGACTACATAGTGAGACCCAGTCTAAAAAGAAAAAAACAAAACAAAACAAAACCCTAAACTCAAAAAAAAAAAACAATAACAAAAAACAAAACCAAAAGCAAGCAGGCATTCGGGTAAAAAGATAGAGGACTGGAGGATGTAGTTCAGTTGGTAGAGTACTTACCTAGCAGCATGGAGCCTTCGTTCAACCCCTAGGACCCATAAACCTGTAATCCCAACACTGGAGAGAGAGAGGCAAGAGGATTGGGAGGTTTTGTTTTTCGAGACGGGGTTTTCTCTGTTTAGTTTTGGAGTCTGTCCTAGAACTCACTCTGTAGACCAGGCTACAGAGGCCTGCCTCTGCCTCTGCCTCCTGAATACTGGGATTAAAAGTGTGCACCACCACCCAGTGAGGATCCAATAATTTAAGGTCACCTTTAGCTATGTGGGAAGTCTCAGGTCAGTTAGGCTGCAGGAGACACTGTTTCAAAAACCAAACAAGGTGTAGAGGTGCAAGCCTTTAAACCCAGGATGAAGAAGTAGAGACAAATGGATCGCTGTGAACTTGAGGTCAGCCTGGTCTACACAGTGAGCTACAGGCCAGCCAGGGTTGCATGGTGAGACTCTGTCCCAAAAACAAGAGAAGCATTCAGGTAACAGAGGAGGCTAGGAGAAGGCTCAGCTGCTAAGAGGATAACTGTTCTAGTACAAGAACTGCCTCTGTCCCCACCACCCAAACCTGGCAGTCAGAGTTCTATAACTCCAGCTCCAGGGAATCTGACATCCTGCTCGGGGTTTTGCAGGCACTACACTCATGCGTACAAACCCACGCAGAGATATACACACAATTGAAAATAAAATCTTTTTTTTTAACTTTAGTATTTTATGGGTGTATGTGTTTTGCTTGTGTGTCTGGCATAAATACATGCTTGGTGACTTTGGAGGTAAGAAGTAGGCTTTGGATCCCCTAAGTTGTGAGCTGCCTGGGAATTGAACCCAGGTCCTTTGCAAGAGCCACAAGTGCTCTTAACCACTGAGCCATCTCTCCAGCTTCAAAATAAAGTCTTTAAAACAAAAGAAGTCCAAGGGAATGGTCAGAAACTTGAAACCAAAAGCATAATTCAGCAAAGGTGAATGCAATGACAATATCATTCTTATATGTACAGGACAAACGGCTTTATAGTGAAGAAACGAACTCTCTGGAAATGTCAGCCTATTGCAAAGTCAACTTTTGTGAATTTGGGATATCCAAAAAGTAATTTTCAAAACTCCTTAGGAAGTCCAAATTAGTCATTTAAGAAGGAGGGATTTAATGATAACTCCTATGTTTTCTGCCCTTTTCAGACAGAGGTAATTGTCAATTCTGTATTCAAGTACAATCTTAAAAATGGATGTGTGTCAAAGTCAATTCTTAAACAAGCAGGACCTGAAATGCAATGGGAACTTGACAAGGCTAAACTGTCTTCAGATTACCAGACGGTTCTGGTCACAAAAGGATTTAAATTGTCGTGTCACCTTGTCTTCCATGTGATATGGCAACACGATAACAAACACCAGGTAAGTTCAAAATCTGTTTATGTTTGTATAGTTGCAGAGTCTAGGCAGTTTGTTTCCATTGCTTCATTATGTTTGTAAGCTGTTATCAGATGATATATCCCTGATAGGCAACACACCTATGCCTGACTGAAAGGTTGAGCGAGTATGGTTGCCCCAAGTTCTCTTACGGTTGACTTGGACATGTCTAAGTGTACACACTGTACGTGGGCACTGAAACATCAGGACCCTTCTGTGTGTGCACGAGTTTGCTCCACAACACACGATGACCTGCTCTGTCTTTCCATCGTGAGGTCGGATTCCTGCTGGCTAAATTCCAGCAGGAGTTGGATTCACACCATTCCAGTCTAATCTATTACCTGGTCTCTTCTGACTGTGCCTATAGTGGGTATTGACTCTTAGCCAACTCCTCCCCCAAAACACAAAAATTAGAGAATAGAGGGAGGCCATTCAGATGTAGAGATGCTTACTCCCATGTGCCTTTTGGTTATTATTATTTTTTTGAGATTGTGTCTGTCTTTACATAGCTGAACTCACAGAGATCTATCTGCCACTGCCTCCTGAGAGTTGGAATTAAAGGTGTGTGCCACCACCACACTGGCTGTTTTTGTTTTGTTTTATTTTTGAGATAAAGTTTCACTGTCTATCCCAGGCTAGCCTAGAAGTATGTAGTCCAGGCTATTCTAAAACTCATGGGAATCCTCCAGCATCTGCCTCCTGAGTGCCAGCACTATAAGCCAAAACACCTAGCATGTGAGTGCGTGTGTATGTGTGCATGAGTTTGCAGTGTATGTGTGTGCGCGTGTGTGTATTCTGTGCTATGTCTTATTCTCTGTGAGAGAGTTCTCTAATCCTAGATTGGCCCTCCAATCATTCTCTGTGCTTCATCTTTCCAAGGTTCTCAAGGTTCCTCCACAGATAACCTTCCTGTGTGTATGGAGTAATTCAATGTAATTTTGAAAAGTTGATAGAAGGTTAGTCGACACTGTGGTCCACTCCTTTTTTTTTTTTTTTTTTATTTCCAACACTTGGGAGGCAGAGACAGACAAACCTTTGTGAGTTTGAAGCTACATACTCTATGTAATGAGTTTCAGGCTAGCCAGGACACCTTAGTGAGACTTTGTCCTTAAAAAAAAGGAAGAAGAAAAGTTTATGGAAGTTTAAATCTGCCAGACTATTGGCACTTCTTCAGGAGACGGTACACAGTAGTCTTAATCATGTTGAAGGAACCCTCTTTGCCTCATTTAGTCTCCATCTCCTTCTTTAAACTGCCAGGGACTCTGTTGATTTGGGAGTGGCCAGTGAGTGGCACACTGATGCTCGGCTCCCTAAGATGCGGGGATAACCAAGGCTATATATAACTGGGAGAGAGTACGGTGCTCAGATGCATTAGGTAGTCTTTAGTTGCCACAGTTTCTTATTTTAGACTCAAAGGTTGATCTTGAACTTGTATTTATCTTACAGATATTGAAAGATGCAATGAAGAGTTGTCTGAAAAAATGCCTTCATCTATATATAAATTCCATTTCTTTTCCTGCCCTTGGGACAGGAGGGATTGCTATAGAGGGGAGTTTAGCAGCGAGGATAATGTTAGATGAAATTTTAACATTTGCCAAAAAGTACACGAATAAATCACTGACTGTAAGGATTGTGATAGTTCCAGAAGATAAGGAGACATACAAGGTGAGTTAGCATCTTGGAAATGTCTTAAAATTGTTCAATAATCACCAATGTCTAATTAATATCTCTATTCTAAGAGGCTAGGTTAGGATCCCACATGTGGTGGGATTCTAACTCGGTAAAGTTTAATTTCTGCAAATAACTCACCCTTGACCAAATGTCACCCTGATCAAAGTCATGCTCACGCTTTGCTTTTCTCTTTTCATGTTGTGTTTATTCTCTCTGTTCCTTAAAGGTTAGCAACCTATTTTTGGTATGGGATGATTCTTTCTTCCCTGTCTCCCTCCTCTCCTCTTCCTTCTTTGGGGTATTTCTTTCTATATTTTGTTTGTTTGTTTATTTTTTCAAGACAGGGCTTCTCTGTGTTACAATCTTAGCTGTCCTGGAACTAGCTCTTGTAGACCAGGTTGGCCTCAAACTAATAGAGATCTGCCTGCCTCTGCCTCCCGTGTGCTAGGATTAAAGGTGTGTGCCATGACCACCTGGCTCTCTTTGGGTTATTTCTTGATGGTTTTTGTCGTCCTGGATAGAGCTAAATATCTATAAAAGTATAAAAGGCAATAGATGGTTATTTAGCAAATATTTCTTGTGTATTAACCTAAGCCAGGCATTTTTGTCTCAGAGTAAGGAACAGCTCTGCAAAACACATTGTTGACACCTCTCAGGTGAGGTGTTCATCACTAGTGGACAGAACTGGAAGGATAATGCAACACCTTGCCCTTTGGCTCCACCTCTCAGATCAAGTGTTCATCTGTTGACGGGGGCTGCTTGTTTGTTCCTGGTCACCTAGACCCAAAATAATCACTCAGAAACTATATTAATTACAACATTGCTTGGCCAATAGCTTAAGCTTCTTTCTAGCTACCTTTTACATCTTAAAATAACTCATTTCTATTAATCTGTGCATCACCACGAGGTCACGGCTTACTGGCAAGGTTCCAGCATCTGTCTCTGGTGGCAGCTACATGGTGGAAGCTCCACCTTCTATCTATCTATCTATCTATCTATCTATCTATCTATCTATCTATCTATCTATCTATCTAATCTTTCAGCCTGGCTATAACCTATCAAGCCATTGGCTGAAAACAACTTTTTTTATTAACCAATGGCAATAAAACATACTCACAGTGTACATCACTTCCCACATCACCTCTCCTTTTCTGTCTAAATTAAAAAGGTTTTAACTTTAACATAGTAAAATTGCATATAACAAAACAGGTATCAAACAATAATTACAGTTACAATATTTATATCTACTTTATCTTTTATCATAACTAGGGAAAATATAACTATCTATTCTTCAATTCCATCAAAGACTCCAGAAGGATATATTACCTAAGTAAATAGGAAGTACATTGTAAGCAACTTCCAAAACTCTAGAACTTACAGAGACATCTTGCTGCCTGGACATCCACCCAAAGTTCTTCTGTAACATTGTGGGCACCCATCTTCAACCTACTGGCCCATAGTATCAGGCAGACTTTTCCATAAAGCAAAAATTTCAAAGAACAGTTACACCTATATGAGCAGTGTGTCAGTCATTTTCTTCTGTGTTCTGAAGAGTGTCTGGCAGACTCTTTCATGAAGCAGGAACCCCAAAGGACTGTCTCACCTTCTTTAGGCAACTTCAGCAGTCATTTTTTATAGGTCCTGCAAGTCCAAACAGTTCAGGCAAGAGCAGTTTCTTGCCTAAATGGCTAACAAGCTCCATGAGGAACCTCTTTGATGCCCATCTTCCTCTTGAAATAGATTGATGCTGCCAGGAGCAGATTTGTCTCACTGTCATGAAAAATCCTAAGTTCTTAAAACATTTTAAATGCCATATTCTGTAGGTTTTTGAAAGGTTTGAAGATTATCTATCTAACTGAAATATATCTTTATATATCTAGAAAACCTACCTAACATGACTACAAGCTTGATTATTATAGATACCTATTAACTGTATTTCTTAATTATATATTACATTTTATTGAGCTGTACAAACAATACCTTAATCAAGAACAGAAATATACATAGAACAAAATTGACCTAAAATTTATATCAATAGACCAAGATTCATACCAATGCAAAGCAATCATCTCTATAGCATATTCCCCTTTAAATGTAAATAAACCTCTATAAATAATACTTGGGAATTTGGATGTAGTTCTCTCCAAACTGCTTCCTGCTTTTTGTTGGATAAAGTAACTTTGGTGGGGGGGGGGGTTTCACAGCGACCTTTCAGGAGGTCTTGGCCCATCAAACCACATTAGTCTGGAAGGAATCCACAAGTTCTCGTCTTCTGTGGAAACAAAAGCAGAACCTTTTTTCCAAAGCAACAAATCTTTAGACCCAAATTTTGAAGTCAAGATACCTTTAAAATATATATGTTGGCTTAGCTTAGCAGCCCATACAATGAAATGTCTCTCTGTACTTAGCTCCTTCCCAGTCAAAAATTCAAAGAAAACACAATAATATGCATAATCCAGACTCTTTGTGTATATTCCATCTTTACGTGGCTTGTTTTTATTTCTCTATTACTTTTTCTACAAGTTTAATATTTATCTTATTATCTTTACTTCTTGAATCTATGACTGTCTGTACTCTTTTATATTGCTTTTGCTGTTTCTTTAAAGACTACTTCTTTTTATAACTGCCTATACTCTTTTTCCTCTCTCTTTCTCAAGCCTATGTACATTTATCCAAGACCCATTTAGAGGTCTTTTTCATCTGAATTTGTCTTTATTGTGTGTGCATCTTTAATTATTTTCTAACCAGGAACACTTTTTTTAAAATTCCTAAGTGGGTGTATCTAGGACCAACTCCTTAGCATGGTCTGCTTGCTCTGCCCAGTCCAACATGGTGGAGGCATGTTTGCTGCCTCTGAGAGCCATGCACACCACCCTTGTTCCAGATACACAGCAGGTCTATGTCACACCATTAAGCAGTTTGAACATGCTGCTCATAAACCCCATTTAAATGCTCCATAGCTAGACCTCCTGAAAGAGTCAAAGCCGGTTTTGGTGGCAAACCAGAAAGCTGCTGTTTTTAAAGATGCCACACAGCCTTCCTTGCGAAGGCTGAGTCAGGAAGATTTGTCTTAAAGGAGCCGCAGCAAGCCAGAAAACAGAGTGAGAAGCTGCGTTAATCTAATCTGTTTGTTTGCTTGTTTTGTCTAGAATTCCTTCCCAAACTCTCAGGTTTTAAGTGGATTTAGCTGGCACATGTTGACATGCCATTCTTTTGATGGAAGCTGCTCATTTGTTCCTGGCCACCTAGACCTGAAATAATCACTCAGAAACTATATTAATTACAACACTGCTTGGCCAATAGCTTAAGTTTTTTTCTAGCTAGCTCTTACACCTTAAATTAACCCATGTCTATTAATCTGTGCATTACTACAAGGTTGTGGCTTACTGGCAAGGTTCTAGCATCTGTCTCTGGCGGCTACATGGCATCCGACGAACTCAACCTACTCTCTCTCTATTTCTTTCAGCCTGTCTATATTCTGTTAAGCCATTGACCGAAAGCAGCTTCTTTATTTACCAATGGCAGTAAAACATTCACAGCACACATCACCTCCCACTTCATTCATCACTACTGAGCAGAGTTGGAAGAACTCTGCCACTCCGTGCCCTTTGGCTCCACCTCTCAGTTGTCCATCACATTTCAGTTAAAGCTTTGCCTATGTGTTTCTAACCTGGCAACATCTCCCAACTTCTAAGATGAACAATAAAAGAGCAGCCTTATTTTGTATATGGCCCCTTTGATAGTCTGTTTATTAGTGGATAATGTTAGTTCATTTGCTTTATTTCCAAGTTCTTGGATGAGAATGACAGGGAACAACCCTGTCTTAACCTTTCCAGGTAACTAAATGTGGTTAGTTCAAGGTATTTGTTTCTGTTTTTTTGTTGTTTTTGTGTTTTTTTATTTTTTATTTTTGGGTGTCCCCCCTCCCCTCCCAAGGAACTAGAAGCTGCAAATACAGTTTATAAAGGAAATTTTTTGTTTTTGTTTTTCAAGACAGGATTTCTCTGTAGCTTTAGAGCCTGTCCTGGAAATAGCTCTTGTAGACCAGGCTGAGCTCAAACTCACAGAGCCTCTGCCTCCCGAGTGCTGGGATTAAAGGCATGCGCCACCACTGCCCAGCTAGGAAATGTTTTATAAATTAAGAAAATTAATTTTTTAGTTTGATCTGTTGGCGCATGCCTTTAATTCTAGCATTCAGGAGGCAGAGGCAGGTGGATCTCTGAATGAGTTTAAGGATAACTTGGTCTACAGAGAGTTTTTCCAGGACAACCAGGGCTATACAGAGAAACCCTGTCTCTACCAACCCCTCAAAAAAAGAGGATCTCTGAGTTTGAGGTCAGTGTGGTCTACATAATGAGTTCCAGGCCATCCAGGGCTACATTGTGAGCCATAGTGAGATAGTGAGAACCTGTCTAAACACACACACACATTTTTGAAGTACAGATGAAGCAAAATCTAGTCTTATCTCATCAATATTATCATTTTTCAATAAAGTAATCATTGCTACTGTATCACCTTTGAAGAAGAAAGGTATTGGATAATGTCTCTTTTCCTGTAGACTATCTTGTAACAATAACCATATCTAACATATATTGGTATTCATTATGAGTCAGATCCAGCTTTAAGTACTTTACAATATTAACTCATATAAAACAGTTTGGTGTGCTCATAACGTTTAGAAGTGAACTATATTTTTATTTGAGCTTTAACTCAGTACCTACATTAATACCTGTTCAATGGATGAATGCTTATGTTTTGCCTAAATCCTACCAGGTTTTGGTTTTCTTTCTTTCTTTTTCTTTTCTTTTCTTTTTTCTTTCTTTTTTTTTTTTTTTTTTGGTTTTTTGAGACAGGGTTTCTCTGTGGCTTTGGAGCCTGTGCTGGAACTAGCTCTTGTAGACCAGGCTGGTCTCAAACTCACAAAGATCCGCCTGCCTCTGCCTCCCGAGTGCTGGGATTAAAGGCGTGTGCCACCACCGCCTGGCATTTTCTTTCATTTTTACCTGTATTCATTTCTCAGATGTTCTAATACAGTGATCCTGTGACCTTTAATACAGTTCCTCATGTTGTGGTGACCCCCAGGTATAAAATTATTTCTTTTTTATTTCATAACTATAGTTTTGCTACTGTTGTGACTCATAATGTAGATATCTGATATCTGCACAGGTTGAGAACCGCTGTTGTTGTAGCTCGTAGTGCTCATGTTGTTCTCTTGGACTGTCTAAAGCCTGCTTGTGGCCTAAGGACTGTGCGAGAGTGCTGTGGTGTGTGCAGGTAGAGATTTTTATTGGAAAGCTGTCCTCCCTGTTATGACTGCTTTGCTCTGCTCATTTTAGGTTTTTTGTGCTGAAATGACAAAGAGATCCAGTGAGCTGAGTCTCAGCAGTAGCCATGGTGAGTGAGAAATTAAGAGTCCTACAGGCATCATGGTACCAGGGTGAGGGCAGGAGAATCGGGAGTTCAGGTCATTGTCATTAGATAGCAAGTTTGAGGACATCCTGTGCTACATGAAGGAAAGGTGGGGTGCCTGCTCATATATTCCAATTATAGATTCTGATTCAGCAACTCTGATCTAGGGTCAAGCAGAACTCTTTAAGAACTGTCTAGTTGATTTCACCACTGAGCTAGGTTTTGGATTCCTGGGATTGATGGATTAAACGAGTCTTGAATGCTGTATGCTAGTGGGATTAGTTTTGTCTCAGACTTCCACTCCTTCACTGGAATGTGCATGGACTGGGGTGGAATGTTTAATGGCTCACTTGTGCTGCAAGTACAGAAGGGTAGCTCTATCACGAGTCTTAGGAGCCTATATTGATTTGTCTGTAAAGTGAGGATGATCACGATAGGTGACTATGAACCGGTGAGATGGGTAATCAAGTAAGAGCACCTGCTGCCAAGCCTGTTGGCCAGAGTTCAAGTCCAGGACCCACATTCACAGAGAGAAAGAGAGAGCAATCATGAGCTGTAATTTAAATGAACAATAGACAATATTTTGATAATTTCCAATTATGAAAAAATGTTTTTCATGAGCTGTAATTTAAATGAACAATAGACAATATTTTGATAATTTCCAATTATAAAAAAATGTTTTGTAAATTAAAATTGCAAAGCATTAAACCAGTTCCAGGAGACAAATAAAAAGGGGCAGATGGTCAGACTCCTCAGGTAGAGTAGAAGAGGGAACGATTCCTTCAGGCTGGGAGTGAACAAGAATGGCTGTATGGACAAGAATGATTCTAAGGTTAGCTTTGGGGTGGGAAGATTGCCATCGGCCAGCAGTGGAGGGAGAGGGCAGCACTTGAGGTAAATAAAACTCATAGGAACCAACAAACACAGCACATGTTTGGGAATCCACATGGAATGTAGAGGAACAGGAAAGGGATAGAGTTCTAGGTAACGCTAATGTAAAAAGGGGATGTAAAAGTTCTATATGTCATCAAACTGAAGCACAGAGACAAGGATCGTGATTAATTCAGTAGTTCTTAAAAATATCTGTAAAGAAATTAGAAACCACAGGAAAATAATTGCCATTCAGAATGTTTGATATGGATTGTCTTCGATTATCAAGGAAAGGTTAAACTAGCCAGGGATAAAGAGAAGCACACTTTCATTAGGAATATTTATATAATAAATAGTTAATTAATGCATTTTAGTTCTTAGAAAAGTTGTCCTTAGTGATCTGAACCATTAAGTTGTCTAAAGTAATTCTTCTCTCCTAATAACGATGGCTCAAGGAAGTACTACTATGTATGGTTTTTGTGTCTTTCCAGAAAGTAATGCAAATTCCCAAATAAGTATTTAAAACAGCAAAAAGTATACTCTAATTAAAATTCCCTTTTTACTTCTGTTGTCTTAAACATTGGCCCTTATTTCAACTCAGCTCCCTTGCTCCTTCCTTCTAGTGCTGTCCTGTTGCTTTCCGAAGCTCCTGGTACCACCCAGCTGTGGCATCAGTAGAAATATAGATACTGACTACCCATGTATCCTTATTTAAAATTTTAGTTATGGGAGGAGAGAGGCATGTCCACGTAAGTGCATTTTGCCTTCAGAGGCCAGAGATCCCTTTGGCGCTGGAGTTAGAGGTGGCTGTGAGCTGCCTGATGTGGGTGGTGGGAATTGAACTTGGGTCCTCTCCACCACTGAGCCATCTTTCCAGCCCCTACTCTGTTGTTTGAGGATCACTACTGGAAAGGAGAATTGTGTAACTTTAGGGTCAGATGCCCCCACCCACTAGCTTGGTGGACATGATTAACTAGTTCTACAGCCATGCACAAGTTACTTAATGACTCTGGGAATCTTAAGTGACTTCATTTGTACGATGAACTAAATAGTTCCTGTCTCATAGGGTGTGTGTGGGGGGGGCTTAAATAAAATAATATATTTAAAGCTCTTAGAACAATGTCTGGAGTAGTTCTCAAATTGCTTTGTCTCCCCTCAGAATATGTTTACGTGACTCATCAGTACAGTAATATTCCACTATTGAAGGGCATCAGGTTATTTCCATTGGGCAGTTACTTCCAATTTGAACATATAAGATGGCTTAATGGGAAAGGTGCTTGCTACCGAGTCTGAACACCTGAAGAAATTGTTCTCTCTCTCTGTCTCTCTTCTCTCTCTCAGCTGTTTAAAAAAAATCAGAACGTGGGCTTTGTTAAAGTTTTTGGTTTTAACTTACGTAAGAATGCTTGTCCCAATTTTATGTCATAGATATTTAGGAGTTCTAGTTGCACTATAGATTTCTCACTTGATATTGTTAAACTGCCAAATTCTTGCCCAACTTGTGAGTGATGGTGCATTTCTCTAATTGCAGTCAAGATAAGCATCTTTTCACATAAGTATAAGCCATGCTTGCTTTCCTGTGAAATATTTTGCCTAACTGGCTACTGGTTTGCTACTTTTTTTTTTTAATGTGCATCGGTGTTTTGCCTGCATGTGTGTCTGTGTGAGGGAACCAAAGCTACAGACAGTAACTTGTGAGCTGCTGTGAGGGTGCTGAGACTTGAACCCGGATCCTCTGGAAGAGCAGCCAGTGCTCTTAACTGCTGAGCCACTCTCCAGCCCCTTGCTACCTTTTTTAAAAGTTAAGGTTATAATTAGTTCTTTGACAATTACATACAGTGCATTTGCCCTAATCCTCTCCCTAACTCTTCCCAGAGCCACTATCTATTTTATTTTTGAGACAGGCTCTAATACTGCCCAGGTTGGCTTCAAAACCTTCATGTATTCATGATCCTCTTGGCTCCACCTCTCACGTGTGGGGATTAGAAATACATGTTACCAGTCTCAACCTCAACCTCAGCTTTCCTTTTTTTTTTTCCCTCAAGGCAGGGTTTCTCTGTGTGGCTCTGGATGTCCTAGAACTCACTTTGTAGACCATGCTGACCTCAAACTCGGAGATTTGACTGCCCCTGCCTCCTGAGTGCTGGGATTAAAGGTGTGCGCCACCACTGCCTGGACAGTTTTTGTTTTTAAAAAATATATTTTATTTCTTGAATTCTGTAGCTTTGGATGTTTGATTTTAAGTCTGGTAGGAGCAAGAGGCTAAGGATATGCCACTTGGCAGGTGAGAATAGGTAAACTTACTTATGAATTGACAAATCTCACACAGCAGAGGGTGGATACAATAAATCTGTTGTCTTCTAAGCTAACTGGTGTGTTTATAAGGAGGCCGGCCATAAGCTGTTCATGTAGACTTCCTTTATAGCTTTTACAGATAGGACTTAGCTGCTGTTGGTGACAGCCTCAGGGCCAACAGTGGCTGTGATGTTCTGTACTATTTAAAAACCCACCAGCCTTCTATAAATGTTTTTGATAGCTGTTTCAGTTCCACAGCGGATCAGAGGAGAGCAAGGACATGGACTTAAAGCTGGATCCCCTACCATCAGTCTGGCAGGTGTAGAAGTGGAAGAGATGTGTGAGGCCAAAGAATGGATTGAAAGGTTGCTGACTTCCGAGGACTGCCATATCATTGAGAACAACCACATTCTCTACCTTGGGAAAAAAGAGCATGACAGGCTGTCTCAGCTCCAGACAACCTCAGGTGTCTCCATCTCAGAGACTGTCAGTCCACAAAAGGCCACTCTGAAGATTAGGGGTGCCCAGGCTGACCTAATTGAAGCCATCATGCATATTGAAGGCATGCTGTGCGAAGTTCAGGAAGAAGTGGCAAGAAAAAAGGAGAAAAGTCTTCGGGGCTTGTTAGGTGAGTAATTGCATAGCAAGGTCAAAGCTCTCGCTAGGCATCCTGGCATACAACTCTCAGCCCAGCACTTTCGAGGTGTATCTGTGAGTTCCAGGCCAGCCAGGGCTCTGCACTGTGACTATATCAACATAAATAAATAAAATTAAAAGAGGAAAAAAGAGTTTCTTAAATTCAAGTAAATGTCCTTCTGACTAAGGGATGAAGGATGCTGGTGCTGGCATTGTTTTTGCTAAGTCAGGGCAAAGCTCTCTGCAGACAGAGGAGGTGGAACAGAGACAGAAAGGAGAAAACCAGAGAACCCTGATTCCCCAAAGCCAGATGTAATCCCAGCACATGGGAGAGGGAGACAGGAGGATCAGGTAGTCTCTGAAGACTACCCTCAGTTTCAGAGTGATTTGGAGACCAACCTGGTCTACGTAAGATCCTTTCTCAAAACAAAGGCGTCAGCCCTCCTAATAGTTGCTTCTGATCATGAGTGTACTCGTGTATTTGTGGAGTAATAGCCTGAGAGAGGGAAAAAAAGCCATTCAGTTCAGTGTTAGATCATTCACTTCTTGTGATTGGGAATGTAAATATTTTTGTTTATTCTTTGAGATTTTCATACATGTTGATCATATTCAGCCCATTTTTCTGCTCCAGCTCCTCTCAGGCCACCCCCATATTTCCCTTCTAACTATATGTCCTATTTTTAAACCCATGGAGTCCAATTGGAGCCTTCATAGACACATGAATGTAGTGCTGTTCAATGGAATGGAGTGCGAGCAACTTATCAGACTGCAGCCCCAATACCCATAGTTCCTTAGTTAGAAGTGGCAATTCCTACGGCCCTCCCCTACACATGCACAGATTTGACTGGCTTGGTTGTGTGCAGGCAGCCACAGTTGCTTCAAGTTCATAGTTCCATTAGCTCTGTTCAGTCTTTTTTTTTTTTTTTTTAAAGAAAAGGTCTCAAGTAGCCCAACTGGCCCTAAACTCTTGTACCTAACTCTGCGTTCTCTTGCCTCTGGCTCCTGAGTGCTGAGATTACAGACAGGTCTCTGCCCCTTGCCTAACCTTCTTTTTAGTTTTGAGATAAGGTCTCCTACTGTAACTCAGGCTGCTAGAAACTCACTATGTATCCCAGGTGGGCTTTGAACTCAGGACAGTCCTCCTGCCTCAGCCTCCCAAGTGCTGGGACTGCAGATGTGAGTCCCCACGTTCAGCTCAGGTCATAAAGCTTGGATAAGTTGTGTTTTGTCTCTCTACTGTCAGAGTTGTTGGTTGATAAATAGAAGCGCATTCCATTGGAATTACTTGTGATGACATGGATTGTCTTAAGAGGTAATTACACAGAAAGCCTAAAGTAAGACCTATTAGAGCCATGGAGTGAAAAAACCAAAACCAAAAACACCAGACAAAAACCCAACATGTTCAATTGTGCAAATGGAGCATTAAATGTAGATATGTTCTATCTTATTACTTACCTTACATTTATATATTGCTGGCAGCATTTTATTCTCTAAAGTTGCTATTTTGAACTCTGTCACCAACAAAAGTACTCACTGGTATGGTGGGATATATTTAAAAAAGTACCTCTCAGTCAGTGTGATTAAACTCATTAGAATAACTGTGGGCACTTGGGCCAACAAAGACCGTTTGTGAGTCCTACAGCCAACTAAGCTATGGGTTTCCATACCCATGGGGACCAGCACATACCCATATTTACCCAAACAAATAAATGTGATTTTTAAAACAAATTAAGTGGAATTAAGCAGAAAAGTGTAATTAATGCTCCCCTTCCCATTTTTGAAGTCTCAGGACCCAATTCACCAAGAACAAATTCATCACCCATCCATTGCACCCCATAACTTAGTGTACCATAGTTTAGAACAACTTTAGGGCAGAAGGTCAGCCTCTGCAGTCCCAGGAGGCTCAGCTCAGCCACCCTTCCCAGTATGTCGATCAGGGATAGTAGTGGCAGAGAAAGATTTCATCAGTTCACATTGGGAAGAGGAAACAATAAAGGGTCCCAGAACCTCCCATTTCCTCTTCTGATTATTTATGTGAGTTTTTGGCTTAATTAAAGGATGAATTGGGGACTGGTGAAATGGCTCAGCAATTAAGATCACTTGATTTCAAGTTTCAGAGGACCTGGGTTTGGTTTACAAACATTTACATGGTCACTAACAATCTATTAACTCCAGTTCTAGAGTATTTGATGCTCTCTTCTGGTCTCTGCATGCATTGCGTACACACCTTGTACAAATAATGCATGCAGGCAAACACCCATGCACATAAAATGAAAATAAATCTTTAAAAAAAACACTTTGAGGATAGGCAGAGAAAGCAAACAGTCCTTGTCAAGGCTTTTCCTGCCCATCATTACCTCAGCTCAGGGTCCTGCAAAATGGTCTCATAAACTGATAATTTTTAATTACGGTCACCTATGGTGGGGGACTAACCTGGACTCTATAACATCTGTCTCCATCACAGACAATTGTTCTAACCTTGGAAATGGCCTGTCCTACCTGGAAGGCCTTGTGGTCCCTGGACTCCAAGGTAACTAAAGGTTAAGGTGCTTTCAACCTTAAGATGGTTAAATAGACTGGCACTCCTTATTAACAGATACATCTGTGCACTTAGGCCTGAAGTAAAAGAGGCATGCATGCAGAGGCGGCAGGCTTCCGCTTGTTTTAGATATGGGCCAGGGCCCAGTGAAGAGCAAGGGTTTCTGATTGTTTGAATCACAAACAGCTCCTGGATGCCTAGTACATCTCTTCCTGCGTGTTCTAAACATCAGGAGCATATGCTTTCAATGGGCCAATCTTCCACATTTTTAGATTTCCTTTCTTTGTGTAGCCCTGGCTGTCCTAGAACTCATTCTGTAGACCAGGCTGGCCTTGAACTCAGATGTCTGCTTCTGCTTCCCAAGGGCATATGCTACCACTGCCCAGGAAGAAACTGTTTAATCGAATCTCCTTGTGTTCACGGAGCACTGAAACAAGGTTTTGTCTTACTCATTTTTAGGACAGTGGAGCTATCAACAAGGAAAGCTGGATGAGATGGAGGATTTTCACACACATCTTCGTTACCCAGTACCTTTATCTCAGGAACTTGAGGACCGAAAGAGACAGTTTGAGAAGTGTGGCCTGTGGGTTGTGAAGGTATACCTAATCAAGGGAGGCTCTGGTTCACTTTGCTGTTGATTGGTTCTATAGCCAAAATAAAAATTCACTTGCCAAGGACTCTCAGACAGGTAGCTGGTCAGTCACCTGGGGCCTGAATAAGACTGGGTGGGAATTCAGGCCTGGGGGTGTAATTGGAATCAGGAGGTAGAGATGATGTCAACACCTACAGAGCTGGAGAATCAAGATTCATGAGCAGGTGGTCTACCTGTCCATGAGCACAACAGTGGAAAGCACATTAGTGCTTAGTCCACTGTGCTACAATGGTTGACCTACTTTTATCTCACAAACCATTAGCTTTAATGGGACATGTACTATATCGGCATTGTTGGTCATTTCAGTACTAATGACTGGCACATACTTATTACACAGTGGATTTGTTGTGTGTAGCAGTCTATACCTGCCTGGTATGTGTATGCTGTTGAGATAAAGAGGCTTCTCCAAGTGTCTCAACAAGGCAAACTTGACTTCTAATTAGCAGGGTGCACTTCTCAGAAAGTGGAAGAACAGGAAGACAGGTGGGAGTTCTTGGCTTATATCTAACACAGGGGCGACTGTGTCCTCTCCCCATTGATGGGGGTCTCATCCACAATCTCTCTCAGTTGTCTAGCTGTAAAAGAAATCATGAAAAGGAAGTGAAGGAAAGGGGGTGGGGGCGTGTCAGTGCTTAAACTACCTGAGCTCTGACAATCTGATGTTTCTAACATGTGGAGCCAGTACCTTGGCTATTATCCTTCCTTAGGATACCCATCTTCCACAGCTCACCTTGTCTTTTGAGACAAGGCCTGTGGTGGTTCAAATGAAATTGGCCCTCATAGGCCCACGTGTTTGAATAATTGGTCTCTGGTTAGTGGAACTGACCAGAAGGGTTTTGGAAGCGTTAGTGGGTGTGAGCTTACTGGAGGAGGTGTGTCACTGGGGGTGAGCCTTGAGGTTTCAAAAGTCCATGCCAGGCTGAGTGTCTCACTCTCTCTGCCCTCTGTGTATGAATTGGGGTGCAGAGCTCTCAGCTACTGCTCTAGCTTGTGACTGTCTGCTTCTTGCTATGATGCTCATGGACTAATCCTCTAAAACTGTAAGCGAGCCCCCAGTTAAGTGCTTTCTTTTACCAGTTGCCTTGGTCGTGGTGTCTCTTCACAGCAATAGAACAGTGACTAAGGTGGACCTCTCCCTTTTACTTGGAACTATCTAAATAGGCTAGGTTGGCGACCTAGTGAGCTCCAGGGACCTGCTCCCTCCCCAGTGCTGGGGTCACAAGCTCATGGCACAATGCTTTGCATTTCAAAATGTAGATTCTGGGGACAGAACTCAGGTCCTCATGCTTTCAAACCAACACTTTACCAACTAACTGAGCCATTTCTAAAGCCTGTGATTTTTGTTGTTACTTTTTTTTCTTTTTGAGACAGTCTCATATAGCCCAGGCTAGCTTCATACCTGTTGTGTAGCTGAGATTGTCCTTAATCTCTTTCTGACCCTCCTGACTCCTTTTCAGGGATTATAGGCATACAACTAACTTTATTTAATGCACTTACTGAAAAGAGGGTAGATTTTGGAGAGAAGCCAAATTAGGAGAGAGTTAAAAAGCAAAATGCATGTATTCCATGCACATAGCACATGTAGTTTCCAAGTAGTACAGCAGACAATTTAAAGTAGCTGTTTTTCAGACCAATTCAGTTCTTTTTTTTCCTTATAGGTGGCACAGATACAAAATAATGTGCTCAAGAATGCCTTCCAAGAGAAGAAGAAAATGATGGAAGGGAGAACATCGAGGGGATCTGGGAGCCAAAGGTTGTTCCAGCAGGTCCCATATCAGTTTTGCAATGTGGTATGCAGAGTCGGCTTTCACAGACTGTACGCAACACCTTGTGGTAGGTATTGGCCTCATCATTGTTGTCGGGGCTCATCCTCAGGGCTGCCTGCATGGGCAGGGCAAGCAGACATCAGTGTATGGCTGTGGGGAGGGATCCTTTGCCACTGGCCTTTAGAGGTGAAGTCTTTTGGAAATGGTTGATATTTTATCCTTTGTTGGTGGGTGATAGTTGATGCAAGTGTGAACACCAGGATCTATGGTTCAGGTTTAATTTCATTCTTGTCTGTGTTCTGCCTGCAGAGAGCACCTTGCAGTGTCACTGCTTTGCCCGTTTCGTCTCAACACAATTATCAGAACCAACCCCATTCCTTAGTTTGAAGCACATTTACTTACATTTAAGAAACTTGTTTTGCACCCACCCCTCGTTTGTTGTTTTTGTATTGTTTTGTTTGTAAGACAGAGTCTATGTAGTCCTGGTTGACCTGTAATTCACAGAGTTCTGCCTGCCTCTGCCTTCCCTCCGTAGTAACCGAGATTAACGGCAAGTACCACCATGCCTAGCCCTTTCTTCCTCTATTTCCTGTGAATGAATCACGTATAGTCTTGCAGGTGAAGTGCCCTCTCTCTCATTAGCTAATGATATGTAAAGGATTGGGGAAAGTGTAGTAATGACTCCCATTTTGAAAGAGGAGAGGAAAAACACAGAACAGTTACTTACCTTGTGCTGCCCAACAGGAATAGGGAGCATTGCTCAGTCAGGGAAAATTCTCCTTTACAGCCTTTGTTCATTTCTAGGTCTACTGCCTAACCAGTCACCTAACCAGGTGACTGACCTTGCATTGCCTCGCAGGCTAGAACATGCTCAATTTATTGACCAGATTATAATTTCCAACAATATGATGCCTTTAAATATCCAGTAAGATCGGTGGTTAACAGCACTTGTTCCTCTAGTAGAGGACCCAGGTTTGGTTCCCAGGACCCACATGTGTGGTTCCCAGGACAACCATCTGTAACTCTAGTTCTGGGGGATTTGATGCCCTCTTCTGAACTACTTGGGCACCAAGCATACATGGTGCATACACATTCATGTAGGCAAAACCACTCACAGATAAAATAAAAATGAATACATCAAAATTTTTAGAGACTGGAGATGGCACTTATTCTTTCACAGGGCCAGGGTTTGATTCCCATTACCTACATGGTGATGCACAATCATTTATAACTCCAGTCCCAGGGAGATCCAGTGCCCTCTTCTGGTCTCTGTGGGCACTGCATGCACATGGTGTACAAACATATATACAAGCATTCACACAGACACACACACACACACACAATTAAAAATTCAGCAAGTAAGAGAACTAATTTGAGGTCAAGCTCATGTCTTCATAATGCCACAAAAGGGACACAGGATCCCTTTTGCAGGTCCTTGGTTACATCACTAAAACAGTTTTTAGAATGGACTCAGCAGGGAATGCAAAGACTACTTTATTGGAGTGAGAGAAACTAATAGGATAGGCCAGCAAGCTGGAAGTGTATTGGCCTGGCAGATGGAAGTAGAAACAGAAGGAAAGCTATACTTGCTGAGCTGCAAGTCAAGAAAGACTGCAGGCAGGCTCAGCAGTGGGAGTCTGTGGCTTCATGGGACACAGTGGGGAGAGGTGATGTATATGCACCACACCATGTGTTTGCCTGGTACCTCTTGAGGTCAGAAGAGAGGCTGGATTCCCTGGAACTGGAGATATCCAATGGTTGTGAGCCACCATATGTGCTCTGGGAACTTGTCTTAGGGATTTTATAGGGTAAAGAGATACCATGACCACAGCAACTCTTATAAAGGAAAACATTTAATTGGGGATGGCTTGCAGTTTTAGAGATTTGGTCCATTATATCATCATGGCAATAAACATGGTAGTATGCAGGCAGACATGGTGCTGGAGAAAGAGCTGAGAGTTTTATATCTTGATCCACAGGAAACAGGAGACTGTTTATAGAGTGTACTTTGAGCATATGTGACCTCAAAGCCCATCCCCACAGTGACACTTCCTCCAACATGGCCACACATACTCCAACAAAGTTACATCTCTTAGTAGTGCCACTCCCTCTGGCCAAACATTCAAACACATGAGTCTATGGGGGCCATGCCTATTTAAGCCACCACAGATCTGAACTTAGGTCCTCTGAAAAACAAGTGCTCATAACTGCTGTGTCTTCTCTCCAGCACCTGCCCCACCCCCAGTGAATTATACTATTAACTAGACACTGAAATGACTCTAATTTGATTTCATCCTTCCTTTTTTCTTTGCTCTTTCTAAAATGTGGCTCCTAGAAAACTTCAAGTGGCTTGTACTGCATTTCTACTGTCCAGCGCTGCTCTAGAGCCCATGTCAGCATTCGGTTCAGTATAGAGGGGACAAAGAAGGAAGGAATGGCAACACAGCTTCAGCGTTTTCATGTGTTCACCTCTACATGAGGTTATTTTCAGTGCTGAGTGACCTACGGCTTTGTGATGCTAATAGATGTCACTAAGCTACATTTAGTTCCTCTACAGTAAAGGGCGACTGAACAGCTTTGGAGGGTTTGGGTTTGCTAGGTTTCATTTCTCTTGTTCTGCTATTTGAGACAAGGTCTTCCTATAGAGTCTCAGTTTGCCTTGATACTTATTTGTGGCTTCTGTAGCCAGCCAGTGTTTTAAGAACAGACTTCCTTACTGCTGCTAACTTCCTGGTTAATAATGACTTCAGTCAGAATTTGTCTGACTCTTACATTTTCATGCTGTAAATGAAAATATTACCAAATTACAGATTAATTGAATCTAATTGATGTGAAATTGCTCTGAAAGCTAGTGACTTCTGTGTAAATTCTAATGATATATTCTAATGTCAAACTATTGTTGATGGTATCAGTGATAGTGTTGGGAGCAACTTAGCATGGAGATAATTATGTGAAGGTCTAGAGAGAAAATACATATTAGCACCCAAATAGATATAATAATCTACTATAACATATTTTTTTTTCTCTTTCAGACCCAGTTTATGGAAACGGCATATATTTCACCAAAAGCCTTAAAAAACTAGCAGACAAAGTCAAGAAAACCTCTAGCACTGATAAACTAATATATGTGTTTGAGGCAGAAGTGCTCACAGGCTCTTTTTGTCAGGGTAATAATTTAAGTATAACCCCACCACCACTGAGTCCTGGGGCCTTAGATGTTCATGACAGCGTGGTTGACAATGTTTCCAACCCTGAAACCATTGTTGTTTTTAGTGGCACTCAGGCAATGCCCCAGTATTTGTGGATTTGTACACAGGATAGGACATTGCCACAGCATCAGATGTGGGGACAGGACTACTCATCAGAACTAGAGATGGTCTCCTCCCCGCACTCATGGAGGGAGGTCTCAGATGGCAGCCCTGTTTAGTCTCTCCATCATTTTGACAGACAGTAGGCTTTGGGTGAATTGAAACAATGACTGTCGGTGACTTGAAGAGTGGCTTGAACATAACACATTATCTGTTCAGAATGACTGGTTACTCATGGCACCTACCACATACTAGCAACTTACTGCCTTCTTCACCTCTGGGCTTGGGATGGATAGATGCCAGCTAAAACTTGTTCTTGACTGTCTCTTCTTCTTGACATCCTTCATCTCCTTTCCTAAAGGTAACAGCAAGAATATTTTATATATAACAAAAGATGTTTTTTTCCTAGTAAATAACTCGAGCCAATTAAAAGGATGATAGTATAAAATAGGACCATGGGATGATTTTAGATTTTCTATATGATTTTATAAGGTACTCTGGAAATTCAAATAAATCACCTTTGTCTGAGCAACTGGTTCTAGTAGTTATATGTGAAATGAAATAATGCAAACTGGAAGGGCATCAAAAGATTCAGTGATATCAAACAATGCCACTCAGTGCTGGGTGTGGCTATGCACACCTTTAGTCTCAGCACCTAGGAGGCAGGGGCAGGAGAGGTCTCTGAGTCCAAGGCCAGCCTGGTTTGCAGATCACAGAGAAACCCTGTCTGGAAAAACAAAACACCCACCATCCCCGCTCCAAAAAAAAAAATCCCCCCAAAACCAACCCAATCAAACAAAAATCAATGCCATTCATCCACCATGTGGCTTAATTCACCAAACATTTACTGTCACTACAAGTGCTTCAGTCACTTTGTGCATGCCAAGCAAGACAACTACCCTCAAAACCTGTTATCCTGAATAATCATAAAGGCAGATATGGACACGTTAACAAATAAAATTAGGCATAACTACAGGAGGATAACAAAGTCTTTGAACAGGACAAATGAATCAAGGACTGGGAGGAAGCTTCCAAAAGAGACAGTAACAAGAAGGTAAAGTGGAGGCAGAGCGGGAAGTGTGTTTTAGGCAAAGAATATAGCTCTTATAAAGACTGAATCCACCTCTACTGGGCCCAGACTTAACTTTAAGGTGCTATTTGTAACAGGCTAATTTCATGTTTGACTTCTGATGTAAAAAGATGTCCCCTGAAGGCTCCAGGCAGTTCATGAAGTATTAATGGAAAAGTCAACAGAATAAAAATACTCAACCCTTGGGCTGGAGAGATAGTTCAGGGTTAAGAGCTGACAGCTCTTCCAGAGGTCCTGAGTTCAATTCCCAACAACCACATGGTGACTCATAACCATCTATAATGAGATCTGGTGCCCTCTTCTGGTGTGCAAGCATACATGGAGACAGAACACTGTATACATCATAAATAAATAAATCTTTTTTTAAAAAAATACTCAATAGAAACACATTATTTTATTACTGGTTTTTTTGAGAGGTTTCTCTGTGCAGACCAAGGAGGCATTGAACTCACTGAGATTAGCCTGCCTCTGCCTCCTAAATGCTGGGATTAAAGATATGGACCCCCACTGCCAGCCATTATTTTTATTGAATACAGATAACAGCTATCTAATTAGTTCTTTTATCATGCTTCTATTATTTCTATATTTATAGGCTTTAATGTACAGAATAAGAGGCTGGAGCTAGAGTTTTATTTCTATACCTGTTAGCTTGGCAGTTTGTTTTCAGCTTCAACTTGCAGAGGTTTTGTTTTGAGATAGGGTCTCACTATGTAGGCCAGTGATCTTCTGGCCTCTACCTTCCAAAGTGCTGGAATTAAAGGAGTGTGCCTCCAATCCCACGTATGTGCACATATGTGGACAACCTCAGATGTGGTTCCTCAGCAGTGCTGTACACCTTGGCTTTGTTTTCCCTCCTCCCTCTCCCTATTGTTCCCTCCCTTTTTTGAGACAAGGTTTCTCAGTGGGTTCTGGGACATGTTGATTAGGTCGCTAGGCCAAACTGGTTGGTTGATCAGCAAGCCCTAGGGATCCACCTGTCTCTGCCCCCCAGAACTGGGATCAAAACCTGTAGCAACCTACCTGACCTTCTGCTTGGATGCTGGGGATTGAACTGAGATCCTCAGACCCTAGTAGCCAGTATTTTACTGACTGAGGTATCTTCCCACTCTTGACCTGCAGGTATTTTTTTTTTAAATTTGTTTGTTTTAAAATTGCGTCCAGCTCGGAACCAGTTACCTAAGACACAGAGAGAAAAAGTTCCACCAGGAGCAGAAGCCAAGGAGCAATCCCAGTCTCGGGTCACGAGCAGATCAGGACTGACCCAGCGACCAGACCCAGAGCCAGTGATCTCCACCAGAAGAGGTACGAGGGAATAACCGCTGAAGGAGTAAGCCAGAGCCAGAGATGACTGAGGGTCCGGACGTGATCTGGGACCTTCAAGGGAGTAGAGCTAAGCCTTCCTAAGCCTAGTGGGTCCGTGCAAAATTCTAGGACATCCCGGGAACTAGACCAGAGCCAGGACCTCTGCCAGCCTGGGCGAGTGTGAACCTGGGTCCTCGGAGGTAATAGATTGGAACCAGAGATCGCGGAGACGCCAGGCGCAAGTCTGGGACCTCAGAGAGAGGAGACCTGAGGCGGGTCCTCTGTGGGTTCAGGCATCGGTTTGGAACATCAAAGGAAATAAGCAGGTCCCAGCACTAGTCTGAGACCTCTGGGGAAGTAAGCAGATCCTCTGCGGGTTCGGGCGCCCCCTAGCCTAGAACCTCCCAGGCAGTAGACCAGAGCCAGAAACCTTGCCAGGTCCAACTCCAACCCAGGGACTTCTGCAGGAGGGAATCCAGACTAGGATTTACAGATACAGGTCAAAGCTGGTAACATAAGCCAAAGTTGCCCCGAGGCAAGGAACTCCACCTTGGGCAACAAATTCCACAGGACTGGAATTGAACAAGACTCCTAGGACAGTACTGCGAAAGCTGGAGGAAAAAAGCTCCACCGGGAGCAGAAGCCAGGAGCAAATCCAGCCCTAGGAGCCAACTCAGTCCTGGGACACTGCAGACCAGGATTGAGCCAACGACCTGACCCAGAGTCTGCGACCTCCACCGGAACTGGAGTGGGTCAGAACCAGTTACCTAAGACACAGAGAGAAAAAGCTCCACCAGGACCAGAAGCCAAGAAGCAATCCCAGTCCCGAGTCACAAGCGGATCAGGACTGACCCAGCGACCAGACCCAGAGCCAACGATCTCCATCAGAACAGAATCTCAATTATCCAAGAGAATCTCAGACAGCCCCAACCACACCCATCAGAGGAAATGATGAGTAGAAAAGGTAAGATCACATGCTACACCACAAGGAGGAACACAATACCAGTAAAACCTAAAGTCCATACAAAACTAAGACCTGAACAACCAAATATGGAAGAACCAAGAAGAAAATGATCAAAAAAATAACCTCAAGAGAATGTTTGAAATTTTTAAAGATGAAATTAGAAATCGCCTTAAAGAAATGAGGAGAAAACAAACGAAAAATTGGAA